>BQNB010024660.1:0-60467 GCA_026074375.1 Tanacetum coccineum
TATTCTTAAATTATTATTTACATTATAATTTACATTACCTTGAATTTCAACAAAAATCTACGCTAATAAACCTTTTTACATAAACGCTACTTACTAAACTTTCTAAAAATAACTTTTCATTTCACATTTCACTTTCTATTTTTAGAAAGTCTACTATAAATATCCAAATTTCACTCACTTCACTTATGTCTAACATGATACATTTCCCATAAATGCTTAACACATAATCATCCAACTATTGACGTAGCATTGCATGCAATTGACATTCCTTTCTATTATCACCATACGTGAACAAATGGAATACTCATCACCAAACACAAACGCACTCAAAATGAGATTACCATACACCTCAAAATGATATCATGCACATATTTAAACCACTTAGCATACATATATAACACATAGCACACAAGAAATCATACAAAATGAACTTTTAGCCATTTCTAAAGGTATCACCAACCTGATTAAATTATGGATGTCACAAAGTTAGTGATGGTGAATGAAGAAAAATGGGTGAGTTAAATAATGGAAGTAATGTTAGAGAGTGGCAAAGCATGGTTTGAGTGACAAAAGGTTCAAGAGGTGGTTTGGCTAAACAGGGAAATTCCAGCATGAGACTATGTATAGGAGGGTCAAAGATACAGAAAAAGAGGTAAACTTAAAAATTTTGTTCCCTCCTGTTGGCGGTCCCATATTGTTGGGTGGTCCCATATATATTGGGGGGCGTCAATTCTTTATAGGGGCCGTTTTCTAGAGAGAGCGAGATTTTCTAGTTTTTCCTTTTCTTTTGTCCAGTGATTTTAGCATCTTCTAAATCCAAGAATTAACTAATTTAAGCAAGAATATAGGGTCCTAAATTAAAATGCAAATCATTTAGCATATATTAGTATTATACGCATGTCATAATCTCCTAGAATTAGTTCACATAGAGGGTTGATAAGATGATAAAATTGAAAAGATCATCTAAGTCACATGCAATAGTCTTTTACCATTATTAGTCCTAATGAGTGAATTAAAAAGTTAAAGCATAATGTACTAGATAATATAAATAAGAATAAAAATCTCTAATAGTTTTGCAAACATGTTCACTTCCGTCTTTCACTCATCATGTCCTTGAGAGTTTTTCCAATTGACCTTAACCTTTTCCAGTGATCATCTCGCTGTTGAGTTTGAAAGTCTATAGTTTCGGAGAGGTAGGTGTTTAAGTGTTGACTTTCATGAGGAGGGTTTTGAACGACTCTAGAGACAACATTAAACGAGGAAGAGACATTTTGAGAAGGAGAAGAAGAATTAAAATGAAATGATTCGTCATCATTTACATCAACAATGTCATCTAATGGATGAGATGAGGATGGATGATTTAGAGTGGTGGAAGAAGAGCTAGCATTTGAATCATGAGGTCTTTTCTTACCATGATCTGATCGTGTCTTTCGCTCATAATGAGGAGCGAAGGGATGCATGACTGGATCATATGCGATGTAGTGATCAATTACTAACTCAGCAAAGATGGATACAACATGTTTGAACAATCTAGTCAAAAGCATTCCATAAGGCAAGAGTTCCTTAGGTTTGTTTTGAGTCTTTTACATTCATTTGAGAATGAAAAATGCTAGATTGTATGGAGTAGAGGTTTTAATGCAATAAAGCATATGACAAAGACACGCGGAGACATGATCCCGATGACCTCTTAGACAAATGACATTTTCACGAATGATATCAACCTATGGTTTCATATGAGGTTGAATTTTGTAGGTTAAAATTTCATTTTTATCTATGACAATGGGTTTCTTGTTTTTGGTATGAGTGACTTGACCTTGTCAAGGGACTTGAATAAGAGACTTGATGACATTTGGTGAGGGAGGAGTGGTTTTGTAACGACCTTTAGTTGGGACACTTATAGACAAGTATCGAGATAACCACAAGTCGAAGTGTAACACTGACCTTATGAAAGGTATTTTCAAGATTATGACCTAACTTTCCTCAGAGTGAGAGAGAAATGACTTACTTTGTATGACAAAGTTGACGCACAAAATAACCCACCGGAGTATATAGTCCAAACGTAGATGAACTAAACAAAACTCAGAACAAAAACTAGGAACAATTTGTTCCGTATTATGTCAACAAACAATTCAAAAATTAAATTAAGGCCAAACTTGACACAGAAATTACTCAGTGTTTTTCAAAATTTTACTCACAAATCCTACCCTCATGAAAGTATCCATTTTCAAGGCTTTGCCATTGAGTTTTCATAATGGTATGATTGAATTCATTTGCTAATGATGGAAAGAAGAAAATATGGGTAGTTTGGTGATCTAGATCCGGTGATTCGGTCATGTCACCTAAAATATAAAAAATAGGGTCATTGATTTATAGTTTTTTACATGTAACATTTTCTTCGACAATGTTTTCTAGGTGTGTGCCTAAATGTGACAAAAGATAGAGTAACGATTAAACTCGACCTACAAATAAAATCTAAGAGTTAACTCAAAACCGCTCCTTAACTTGATTTAGGCTCATTTTAAACATTCTAAAAATACATATAATTATGTACTCTCAGACCTATGTTACATGCGAGATCATTAAGCATTTATATATAAAAACGTTATTAATTTGTAATAACATGATAACAACAATTTATTGTTAATTTCTAACAAAATTTGAGTGATTTGAAAATAAAAATTCGGTTTGGATCGAAATTAATTTTTTGACAAATCACTATGTATGTAAATCCTAGTCCTACAGGAAATATAATAGTTATACATATACTCCTAGTAAGTACCTAATTGTATAAAATTGAAAGAAAAATGAAAAATCCCTAATTTTTATTTTTATGTTCATCATGAATCCTATACTCAAATTGAAAGAAAATAGATGAAATGACTTGTAATTGATGATCTTTGTGGTGTTAGGAATGATTATTAGTGTTGATTCGATCTTCAATTAGTGTTTCGGTGGTTGATTTTGAGTTTTGGTTGTTTTGTGTTCGTGTTCATCACACCAGCAGGGAAGAGGGGTGTTTGTTTTTGAGTTTTGGAAATTTTTAACAAAGTGAAAAATATTGGGTGTTTGCTGGTGGCAGTCCCATATCGATCAGGGGGCCGCCTAAAAAAGGTTAAGGGCCGCCTGAGATATGGGGGCCGCCCGTATTATAGATTTCTTAGACTTTTAAATTTTGACACGAATTTACTAGGAAGAGTGACTAATTAATTTGCATTTCGCGAATGAAAAATATTTAACTAGCTTCAGATAAAGTTGTTAAATTGTCACGACACAAAATGGAACATGGACTATAATCGAGACTAGAAGAAGGAGAAGCGGACAAACACAATTTACGAAATGTTTTCCATCATTCCTAAACCAAGACGAAGATAGTTAAACGATTCACGTTTATGAGGTTTCATAAGAATGTCGGCGATGTTGTCGACGGACAGCACTTTTTCGATTGAGATATGTCCTTTCTAGACATTATCACAAAGAAAGTGGTGATGAATTTCGATATGTTTGGTTCAAGAGTGTTGCACTAGGTTTTTGCTAATGTCAAGCGCGCCTTTATTGTCGCACATGATTGGAACATCGTCGAGTCAAACATCGTAGTCGATAAGAGCTTGTTTCATCCATAGTGCTTGTTGACATGCCTTTCCAGCGCTTACGTATTTGGCTTTGGTAGTGGATATAGAAAGAGTGGTTTCTTTCTTCGAGAACCAAGATGTCAAACAACATCTCACGAATGTACAAATACCGCTACTGCTCTTTCGATCCACATAATCTCTTGCATAATCAGAGTCGGCATATACTACTATTTCTATGCCGGTCCCCTTAGGATACCATAATCCTAAGTGCGTAGTGCCTTTAATGTATCAAAATATACATGTAGAAACTGTTGAATAGTTTATAGGTTCGTTTTACGTTTTAAAAGTTAGCTTTTAAAACATTTAGAATCGAGTTGTATGTTTAACCAATTCACAATAAGAACAAACAATATAACAATCTAAACTAAAGCTAAATAACAATGACAATAATATGAAGAGATAAGGAAAAGAACAATCAAAACAGGACGCCAAGATTTTATAGTGGTTCGGCTACGAAGCACCTCTTCGCCCTACTCTACTCCCCGAGTATCCTACTCGAGATTTGACTATTTCAACAAGCTCCCTTTAGGTGGAGAAAACCATTTACACGTCGCTTAAGTTATTTTTTGGCACTAAGCTAAATGTCGAGTCCTAATCTTAGCTAGAACCAATCTACCACTTCACAATCAATACATAATTACTAGATCTACACTATCGGATTTACACACAATCCGAATCACACAAATACATAAGATAATTACAATAGAGATTTGGTACTTAGAAGAAAAGAGGAGAGATCACTATATAACAATTCGTTTCTTGGCGAATACGAATGTTCTTCTCTTGCACTTGAATGAGAAGGAAGAGATGAGAAGAATACATTAGATCACTTGAAACAAGATCTAAGAATGTTAGTGATCAAGAGATTTAGAGAGAGAAAGAAGATTTTAGAGAGAGAAAGTTATCTAAAAATTTCATGCAAAGTGGTCTAATTTTCTACAAGGAATGGAGCAGAATTTATACGCAGGAAATCCAACGGTCACTGGGGGCGGTCCCGACGGTCCCAGATATATAAAGGATACGTCGGGCCTATAAGGGGGCTGCCTAGTAGACTACGCTCCTTTTTTGTCTTTTTGTGGGGAAGGTTGTACCTGGTATGGAACCTTCTATTTTGGGGGGGAAATTTTGAATTTCAAATTTTAAGTTTTTAATAAAACTTTTCTTTTAATTAGAAAATATTTTGTATAATTAATTTTGTGAAATAATTTTGTAAAAATGTAATGGATAAGAGAAAAATATGTTCTTGATCACTAATCATGCTTAATGATTTGTTTGTTCATACCTTAAGTGATTACTAATCTTAGAAATAGAATTCTACGATTAATAATTTGTAAACGTTTAATTTCATCGTAAACGTTTTTACATTGTGTTATTATCAAAACGTTGAGAGGTCAAAAAATATAAATATTGTTTGACATTATTTGTATTAACAATCTCCCCCTTTTTGATGATGACAAAGTATAAACTCATTTTGTATAAAATTAATAGTTACACATTATTAATGAGTTTTGTTTTATTTCTCTCCCTTTTGTCGAATTCAAAAAGGATGATCGTCGAGTAGTCGTAGGAAGAAAGAAATTGACGATATCAAGACTCCACCTCGATGTATGCTCCCTCTCGATTGGGGCACCAAGGGATCGATCTTACGAGAATTGTTTGCTACAAAACAAAGTTAGAGGTACAAGTGCAAGACAAATATCTTTTAAACATAACATTGAATTCAAGTCACCCAAAAGAGAGTTTCATTCAACAATTAAGAAACTCATACAATAGAAAATGCAAGTAGTACATTCATAAGATAAAGCTAAAAACATATACGAGAAGAGATAAATTCATATTATATTTGTATGAATCATTGCAATATAAAGTAGATAATCATGAAATAAAGACATAATAAGGCATAGATCAACACTAGTAGATTCTTAAAATGTAGAAGATGCCATAATCAAAAGATAGATGGTCGATTATTTAGGTAGATTAATCATACGAGAATGATTAATTAAAAAGGGAAAAGGAAGGGGTTGGTGACACATGATTTGGAGGGGTATGAGTTTGAGGTATGGGACGGGTGAGAAGAAAGTTAATGAAGTTGATTTCATTTCTCAAGGAGTGGAATTGATATCTAGAAAACTTGAAATTCAACTTGAGCATGAGAAGGAGGATGAATTAGTTGTGGTAGTGGTGAAGGTGGTGCATGAATGTAGGCATTGGATGGGTTAGTGTGTGAATCAAGGATGGTGGAAATGTTGTGAAGTTGGCTGATCATTTGATCTCTTAAAGGATTGTATGATGGTGGTGAAGGAGATTGTAAATAGACTCTTGGAGGAAGTGGAGGTGAGTCTTTTTGTGAAGAAGGTGATGATTTTGGATTGGATGTTTTACGTTTCCATACTTGTCTTACGGACATTCTTGGTTTTCTTGAGAAGTTGGAATGGTGGTTTGATCAAGACATTGATGATGAAAGAGAAGAGGATGAAGAAGGTAAAGGTGGTAGTGAAGTATGAGAATTGGATGATATAAATAATGGGAAAGATAGTATAACATGGCAAAGCATGGTTTGGATAGAAAAGGATGCCATAGTTTAGCTAAACAGGGAAATGACAGCTTGGGGATGTAGGTAGGAGGGTCAAAGATACAGAAAAAGAGGCAAACTCAAAATTTTCGTTCCCCCCTGGCGGTTGTCCCATATCACCAGGCGGTCCCAAATATATTGGGGGGCCGCCGAGTATTTAAGTGGGCCATTTTCTAGAAAAATGAAAATTTCCAGTTTTTCCTTTTTCTTAAGTCCAATGATTTCGGCATCTACCAAATTCAAGGATCAACAAATTCAAGAAATAATATGTAGTCTTAAACTAGCATACAAATTATTTAGCAAGTAGTAGCATTGTTCGCATGTCACATTCATAAAATTTACTAATCATAAAACATTGATAGGATGATAAAATGGAGATAGTCATCCAAGTCAAATGTAATTGTCATTTGTCATTCCTAGTCCTAATATTATATTAAAAACATAATGTATGATAGTCTCTAATAGTTATGCCAACATGTTCACTTTCGTTTCCCACCCATCGTGTTCTTGAGAGCTTGTCCAATTGACCTTAACCCTTCCCGGTGAGCATCTCGTTATTGAGTTTGAAGATTTATAGGTTTGGAGAGATAGGTGTTCAAGTTAGGACTTTCATGAGGAGGGTTTTGACAGACTCTAAAGACAACATTGGATGAAAAGGAGATGTTTTGGGACAGAGATGAAGAATTGGAATGAAATGATTCATCATCATTTTCACCAAGGGTATCATCCAACGAATGAGATGAGGATGGATGATTTAAAATGGTGGAAGAGGAGCTAGCATTTGATTCACGAGGTCTTTTCTTGCCACGATCTGATCGCGTCTTTCGCTCATAATGAGGATTGAGGGGATGCATGACTCGATCATGTGAGATCAATTGCTAGCTCAGGAAAGACGGACACAACATGTTTAAACAATCTAGTCAAAAGCATTCCATAAGGTAAGAGTTCCTTAGGTTTGCTTCGAGTCTTTTCCATTCTTTTGAGAATGAAAAATGCTAGATTATATCGAGTGAAGGTTTCAATGCAATAAAGCATATGACAAAGACACGCGGAGACATGATCCTTATGACCTCCTAGACAAATGGCGTTTTCACGAATGATATCAACCCATGGTTTCATATGAGGTTGAATTTCACGAGTTAAGATTTTGTTTTTGTCGATGACAATGGTTTCTTGTTTTTTGTACAAGTGACTTGACCTTGTCGAGGAATTTGAATGAAAGACTTGACGACACTTGGAGACGGAGGAGTGGTTTTATAACGACATTTACTTGGAACACTTATTGACAAGTAGTCAAGTGACCACATGTCGGTGTGTGAAACTTGACCTTTGAATGGTATTTTTAAGATTTGAATGAATTCCTCAAGAGTGAGAGAGAATGACTTACTTTGTATAACAAAGTTGACAACAAAATGACCCGTGGAGTTATAGTCAAACGTTAGTTGACTATAGAATTCGAGAACAAAACGAGGAACAATTTGTTTATTTATGTTCAACAAACAGTCAAAATCAATTGATTCAAACTTAGCAACGGATAAGACCATGGTTTATCAAAATTTTGACATCACAACCCTACCCTCTTGAAGTATCATATTTCTAGACTTCCAATTGTGTTTTGTAAGGGTTGATTAAATTCATTTGATATGAATGGAATGTAGTTTCAGGTCTTTTGCTGATCTAGTGTGGTAATTTGAGGCATTGTTACCTAAAATAAAATAATCAAAGTCGTATTTTAATATCTTACATATGTGTTGATATTTTGAATTCGTGCCTAGTGTGTGCCTAGATGTAACAAATGTGAAGTAACGATTAACTCGACCTAAAAAATAAAATCTTAAGAGTTAATCCAAACGCTCCTTAATTTTGATTTTGTTCATCAAATACAAGTCGAAAAAAAATACATATAAAGTATGTATCTCAAAATTTGTTCAAGAGATCATTATGCATGTTGTTTAAAACGTTTTTGAGATTGTATTAAACAATGCATAACAACAATTTTTATTATGTTTCCTAACTGAGTGATTTGAAAATTATATTGGGTTTTAGGTTCGCTATTAATTTTTGATAAACTCAAAATGTTATGCAAAACCTATGTCTAGACGAGAAGCATATTAAGTCATACATTGTATCCTAGTATCTTAATTGTACAAAATTTGAAAAAATGAAATTCACCAATTTTATTTCTGGTTCATCATGAACCCTAGACTCAAATTGAAAAAAAAAATGAAATGACTTACAATTGATGATGTTGATGATGTTATGAATGATTGTAGGTGTTGATTTTATCTTTAATTAGTGTTTTAATGGGTGATTTTGAGTTTTTGGGTTGTTTTAGTCGTGTTCGTCGCTGCAGAGAGGAAGGGGTGTGTTTGGTTCTGTTTTTGGAAAAAAAATTGACTAAGTGTAAAATATGGTGTCTGCTGTTGGCGGTCCCATATTTATTAGGCGGCCCCAAATATATTGGGGCCGCCGGGGATATGGGGGCCGCCCTCAGCGAGGCGTTTTGGACTTAGTTTTGATGAAAATTTTGCAAAGAGGAGTGACATTTTAATTTGCATTTCGCGAATTAAAAATGCTTAAAGGTACTCGGAATAAAGAAATAATTTGTCACGACACGAAAAGAAGACGGAATAGAATTGAGACAGAATAAGTGAGAAGCGAACTAATGTGATTTTTATGAATGTTTCATCATTTTCCTAACAAGACGTAATAGTAAAAAAAACGATTAACGTTTTAAGGGTTTCGTAAGAATGTCAGCGATGTTTGTCGACGAACCTACACTTTTTGATTGAGAAAATGTCCTTTCTGTACAATATCACGGAGAAAGTGGTGACGAAATTACAATTATTGTGTTCAAGTACTGTTGGCATTTCGGTTTTTGCTAAGGTCAATCACGCCTTTATTTTCGCACATGATTGGGATGTCATCGAGTCGAATGTTGTAGTTGATAAGAGCTTGTTCATTCATCATAGTGCTTGTTGACAATTGCCATTTCCAGCCGCTTACGTATTCGGCTTCGGTAGTAGATATAGCAAGAGCGGTTTGTTTCTTCGAGAACCAAGATGTCAAACAACATCCCACGAACATACAAATACCGCTAGTGCTCTTTCTGTCCACATAATATCCCGCATGATCAAAGTCGGCATATACTACTATTTCTATGTCGGTCCCTTTAGGATACCATAATCCTAAGTGCAAATAGTTGCTTCGTAATGTATCAAAAGATACTCTTAAACAACCGCTTCAAGGTAGAAGGTTTTGGGAGCCCTTGAATGGCGGGCACAAAGGCAGACACTAAACATAATATCGGGCCTACTTGTCGTTAGGTATAATAAACTACCTATCATGCCTCGATACTTGGTACTATCTACCGACTCACACTCTTTGTTTTTCGTGAGTTTGGTATCACAGTACATGGGGGTTTTCATTGGTTTAGATTCCTCTAAGCCAAATTTGTTAAGCATTTCTTTAATATATTTAGATTGATTAAAGAAAATACCATCTTTCATTTGTTTTATTTGTATTCTAGGGAAGAAGTTAAGTTCACCCATCATGCTCATCTCAAACTCGTCATGCATGATTTTCTGCAAGATTCACACACATGCTTGACAAGTCGAACCGAATATAAGTCTCGACATATATTTAAACCATGAATGAGTTTAAACTTTTCTTCTATAAAAAGAGTGTTATCTACCATTCCCATTTTATATTCATGTTTAATAAGAAAAGCTTTTAATCTATCATACCAAGCTTTGGGTGCTTGTTTAAAGACCATATAAAGCTTTTCTTTAGTTTAATAAACATGATCCTGTTTTTCAAAGTCAATGAATCTGGAGGTTGTGAGCCACGTATACCCTCCTCCATTGATAAAACCGTTCAGAATGCACTTTTATACATCCATTTAGAATAGGATTAAAATCAAAGCACAAGCATAACAATAGTATCTTAATTTGACTCAAGTCTAGCAACTAGGCAAAAAGTTTACATCATAATTCGATGCCTTCTTGATGATTATAGCCTTGAGCAACAAACCTAGCCTTATTCGAGAAACAATACCGTTCTCGTCTAACTTATTTCTAACACCCACTTTAGTTTCTATGATTGTCATATTTCCTAGGTGTTGAACTAACATCAAACGTTGATAGCAATTGTATGTGTGTCAACGCTTTAAAATTTATAATGACTGAATACATTTTTATTATAGGGAAACACACGGGTAAAAGTATAACCCACGTATGTAGTATAATCTTTTTAGGTAAGACCAAGTCGTCCACATGGATTTGAGTAGTATTCTAATAATCAGAAAAATAGACTTTAACTATTTTGTAAATAACTTTTTACTAGTGATAATAAAGATGACTACTCGGATAGTTGAAAATAATTCATAAGTGTTGGAAATGATTAAGACCTTGAAGATGGAACATTTAACTTATAAAAAAGGTTTCCTCGACAGAAAAACTTTTTTCACAAATATAACTTGATAACTCAAGACTATATTGGTAGATTAGACCAAATGTACCCTCAAATAGTTTAGCTACTTATTATATCGAAGCATATTTTGTTTACCAATTAAACAAAGTGTATTTCTCGACACAGACTATAAAGATAATAAACCAATCTTTAAAAACCACATATATTCATATGTGGTCTTTCAACCTATACCGATATGCTTATATAATCTAAGTTGATAAGCAAAAACCGATAAGATAGGATATAACAAGATTGCAACATAAGCTTGAGATTAAAGAGATCACGATCATACCAAACACTTATTCATTATCATAACATCACCGAGTAGTCATGAGAGATTTAGCCTCTCATGGCTAAGTAGTTATTCTAACATAGCTTGATTCAACAATAAACTTCATTATTTCACTAAACTAGTATGATGATCTTCTTCGTTCTTGGTTGTTTGATCTTGATTTCTCCAAGAGGGTATGGTGTTTTATGCTTGGTGGATGTTTGGAAAGGGCTTATGAGGGAAGAGGTGTGTGTGAGATTGTTATAAGAACAAATGAAGAAAGGATGAATGAATTTGCTAGAAATCCGTCCCCTATTTATTGGTTGTGTGAGGGGTGAAAGTGTGGCGCACGAAGATATTTGTGTAGCGTACATGGTGAAAAATGCGAGGGAATAAAAGTTTAGTAAAGAAGTCCGGGCGCACAAGAGAATATGTGCGGCTACTGTGGAATTAATTTCATAGCATTAAAGTCTACATTTATCTTCGGGTAGTCATATGGGGAAGTCGGCACACAAAATTAGATAATGCGGCATACTTTAGTAAGTTTAACACTGAATTTTGACTAAGTCTTTATTTCATGTCTTGAGGATAAGTGTGGCGCACAATTGGTAAGTGTGGCGCACATTTGCACTCTAGAGCTTGAACTTTATATTTCCTTTGTATATTGTTTTCTTTAGCATATAAATACTCGATCTTTGTTGTGTTTGAGCTTGGAATATCTTCAAGTGAACCTGCAAGCAATTCATGCTATTAAGTATCAAAAGTTCATGAGAAATGATTAAATATATGCAAATAACGCCACCAAAAACATGTATAATTTGGGCGTTATCAAATCCCTCCACACTTAGCTGTTGCTTGCCCTCAAGCAATCAAAGCGAGAAAATAAAATCATTTATCGTGACGTGGAGAAAATTTGGATTTTACAAGTGTTTTACAAGTTTAGATTACTTTTCAGGCATTGACATATAACTAGACCTCCACATAGGGAATGTTTTTATTTAAAATTCACTCGCCTACTCAGACAGGGTTTATATATTTTGGTGGAGGGACACTCAATTTGCTCAGACATAATCTAACAACAACGAACAGGCTTGTACAAGACATCTAACACCTGACCGAGACATGGCGAAACTTGGATACTAAAACGGAGCATCTACTAATCTTCATGTGCCAGAACTGAAAGCCTTTATCTTTTGAACTACTATATAAAAAATATACAACTTATATATAAAATATATAAATATATATATATATATATATATATCTATATATATATATATATTCCTTCTATTTTTTACCAATAGGATAATTGTAACTAAGCTTGGCACAAGACTTCATCATTTCTTTAACTTAACATTCTTTACTTAGGTATTTTGCAACTTTAGCGCTAAAGGGAGCAACTTGCAAAGAACAAAGACTTGCGGAGATTCAAACATAATGTATCTAAATATGGATTCGGTCTAAGTAAAATGATGATCAAGCACAAGTTTCATAGCTCTAAATTACCCGCACACTCAATCATATTATCCAACCAATACTATTGCTCCAGAAAAGGCGACAAAACCACATATACACATCCATAACGATGGATAGATACATATGATTGCTCATTCCTTAACTCGAACAAGCTAAAGGCATCAATTATCTTAGGTACCAAAAGTGGGAACCTGAATATTCTAGAGGCTTAAATTCTCACAATTTAGTGGACTAGGTTATGCTAGCTATAGTGTCAATCCAGTTGGATTTGCCTTACTAAGAGCATTTTTTAATTTTGAAAGTATATATATATATTGAGATTTTTGTTTTTGAAACTATCAGTTGGTAAAAATTTTGGCAGGGCAAACATGGAGGGATATGATTATTTTTTTCCTATTGGGTCCCCTCCACACTTAAGTTGAACATTGCTCTTAATGTGATAACTGGTAATAGAGATAAAATAGGGAAAATTAAGAAAAACGGTACTTCCTGGGGCATAGAGAAATGTAACTGCGAGAGAGCTATCATTGAGCAGACTTCATAATTTTCCAAATCTTTAAGCTATATTACCTGCATAAAAGTAAATACAAAATCACACAAAAATAAAATATTTTTGTTGTTGTTGTTTTTTTTAGAAAATAAACAAAGGATATGAACGAAAGAATAGAGGAGGGACTCCTCCACACTTAAGTGAAGCACGGGTTGCCTCTTGAGAAGCACTTAATTTTTTAAGAGATTCTTTAGCTAGACTCGAACTTGGTGAGTCATTCTTTAGGAAAGAAGGGAGTAACTGCTTCCCTTTGGTCATTATAATCTTCTTACTTCTTCATGATATAGTTTGAGTCGATGGCCATTAACAATAAATGTTTTCCACATCTTTTCCATAAGGTTTCCAACATTGTTTTATTTGTAATCCAAGGAAGAAGTTAAGTTAACCCATAATGCTCATCTCAAACTCGTCATGCATGATTTTGTCAAATTCATCACACATGTCTTGACAAGTCGAGCCAAATATAATGTCATCGACATATATTTGAACGATGATGAGATTTGAACTTTTCTTCTTAGTAAAAAGAGTGTTATCTACCATTCCCATTTTATATTCATGTTCAATAAGGAAAGCTTTTAATCTATCATACCAAGCTTTGGGTGCTTGTTTAAGACCATATAAATCTTTCTTTAGTTTATAAACATGATCCGATTTTTCAAAGTCAATAAATCCTGGAGGTTGTGCCATGTATACCTCCTCATTGATAAAACCGTTTAGGAATGCACTTTTTACATCCATTTGGAATAGCTTAAAATCCAAAGCACAAGCATAAGCTAATAGTATCCTAATTGACTCAAGTCTAGCAACTGGGGCATAAGTTTCATCATAATCGATGCCCTCTTGTTGATTATAGCCTTAAGCAACTAACCTAGCCTTATTTTGAGAGACAATACCGTTCTCGTCTAACTTATTTCTAAACACCCACTTAGTTCCTATGATTGTCATATTCTTAGGTTGTGGAACTAACTCCTAAACGTCGTTAGTAATGAATTGATTTAATTCTTCTTGCATGAGGACTATGCAACTATCATCAGTTAAGGATTCATTCACATTCTTAGGTTCTATAGTTGATATAAAACAAAAGAAGTTACTTTGGTTTTGGTCTTGTGACCTAAGGTTTCTTTGATTAAGTTTTCCTATGACATTTTCTAATGGGTGGTTCCTATATTCCTTAATATTGACTATTTCATCAATTTCTATAGTTTCATCCTCAACAACATTTTCTAGGTTTTTCTTTTCGGTTGCTGATGTGTCGTTGTGTGGTGTATATTTTATTGTTTCAAGTTTTAAATTTATATTTTGCCGACTAAACAAAAAACAACACTTTAACGGGCAGTGTACCCGATCGGTAGTAGTTTCGTGGTAAGTAGGGTATCGAACACTTGAAGCGAGGTTAAATCTATCTATTTAATTAATATCTTGGTTATCTAATCTATGTTAATTCTATTCTATTCTAAACCTATGTCAGTCTAAATCCTAATTCTAACGGGAAAAGGGGGTTTTCAGCCTGAGAGACTGGCACGGTTTGGTTGGTGACTATAATCAATTCAAGGCACTTTAACCCACGCAAGCTAATAAACAAAAGATAAAAGAGCGGTCTACACTAAAACTTTTGAGGTAACGATTGTTCATTCAACATAGTCCTACTTATTTCTTGAAGTGTCCTATTTTTCCTTTTAACCACGCCATTTGATTGAGGAGTTAGTAGAGCCGAGAAGTTACGTGTCATTCCATTGGCATTACAAAACTCTCCAAATTGCACCTCATTATCAAATTCCCTACCTTGGTCTGTTCTTATTGACACTATTGTACATCCTAACTGGTTTTGAATTTTCTTACTAAATATTTCAAATTGATCGAAGGCTTGGGTTTTATCCTTAAGGAATCTAGTCCAAGTTATACTAGAGGTCATTCTACTCATGACTAAGGTGTAGCGGTTTCCTCCGTAACTTCATACGGCGAATGGACCGAAGTGATCCATATGAAGGAGTTCTAGGCATCTAGTCATTAAGACCATATTGTTAGCTTTGTAACTAGCGTGAGCTTGTTTTCTAATTTTGCAAGCAATACAAAAATGTTGATCAAACTTAAGCTTAGGTAAGTTTCTAACTACTTCCTTGTTGCCACTGATTGAATGAGAAACATTTAGGTGACCTAATCTCTATGCCACAACGTGGAGTTTTCATAATTGTTGCCAACGACAAATTTTGTTCTTTTGGCTTATTTCTAATTTATCACATATATGCCTTTTCCTTCTAATGCCTTACTATAACCTTACCATTCATTAGTAATTTCACTCATCATGTTCTCAAAGAAAGTTACTCTTTAACTTATTTTCTCATATTGTTTTCTTACAACTTTGCAAGTTAAATCCTAGCTATATCAACATGTATTACAATTATTCTATTTAAGGGAGTCATTAGAAGTCGTACCTTTGCCAATGTTGTTACCGCGAAGATTACTACCAAAAATGACGTTACCTCCATTATATTCCTTGTAAGTGGAGAAAAGCTTTCGGTTACCCGTCATTTGTGGTTTAGAGATATGCTGCTTTAATCCGTGGTTCGAGGTTTCCAAGTCGTCTCCCAAGGCATATCTATATTTATAAGACAATAACTCAAACATTTGGTCCCCAATATCTCATAGGTCCAAAGTTGTTAGTGCTAAACATCCCTTGCATTTGATGCAATTGGTTGGGATGTGGAAATGATGAAATCATTTCCCAAGGCATGTAACTTTGATTTTGGAAATTATTCTAAGTTACAGGAAATCCATGAGGTCGCTTTTGTCTACCATCATTTCTTCTTAGTTGTGATGTTCTATTTCTAGAATAAGAGTTATTGACTCTTCTTGGTGGTGGATTTTTGATCTGAAATTAGGTTTTGAAAAACCAACTCTGAGTTTTAACAACGGCTTATAAAATTGTATTAATTCATTATTATCTACTCCAGCAACAGGTATTTGATGTTGTTTACTATTATGTGTTTTAGTCTAGGACCCAAAATAGATTTTTGAAAAGACATACTTTTCTCAGATCCAGGAGTGATGACTGGTGGCGGTCCTATAATTTCTTTGGGGGCCGCCCATATTTTTGAGACCTCTATCAGATGACGCCTTTTTTTGAGCTTTTATAAATTTTATTTTCTTAGTTCCACTAGATGATGCTTCCAATGAGTTAAACCATAAACCTAATTTTTATCCGGAGGGCTTTTGATTACTTAACATTTCATTTATACAATTGATGACATCAAATAACATCACTTTATTATATCATTTATCCCATCTGTTTTTCCTACTTTTATGTAATTATTGCAAGACTTTGTACTTAATTGCTTTAAATTTTCATCGGCAGCCATTGCTATGAATTCATCGAATCCGGAAAAGATTTCTTCTTCGAGAAGGGTTCCTTCGATGGAATGGAGGATTTTGTTTCCTTAGTCTAGAAGAGAATCAAAATCTTCTTCTAAGATTTCATCGATAACATCGATACTAAAACATGTATCATCGTTTGAGTAAAAGTGTTTCATCACAGAGTCAATAATAAAGATCATTCGTTCAGTTCCAACTCCAAGATTGAGTTGTTTCTGTTTAACTCGAATAACTGCAACAACAGTGTGAAGAAAAGGTCGTCCTAAGATGAGGGGAATTTTGCTGTCTTCTTCCATTTTGAGAATAATGAAATCGGCAAGAAAAGTGAATTTACCAACTTCAACGAGCATATTTTCAGCTATTCCAACAGGGTATTGGAATGATCTGTCAGCTAATCTTATGCTCATTTTAGTAGGTTTAAGAGTTTCAAGAGATAGTTTTGCATATAAGGAATATGGCATAAGGTTAATGCTAGCACCAAGATCGGCCAAAGCATTGTAGGAGAAAGTTCTGTTGAAATTACATGGAATAAGAAAACTTCCTGGATCTCTGAGTTTTGGTGGAACTTTATTTTAGATCATTGCCGAACTTTCATCGCTTAGGAAAGTGGAGAAATTTGTTCAATTTTATGTTTGTTGCTTATGCGTTCTTTGAGAAATTTTCCATAGTTAGGCAATCCGGATAATACATCGACAAGAGGTACGTTAATTCAGACGGCTCAGATCATGTCAAGAAATTTTCTGTATTGTGCCTTCATTTTTTCTTTTCTAAGGCGTTGAGGATACAGGATCTTTGGTTTGTATGGTTTGGGTAACGGTGTTTCTTTGACTGGTTCTGTGGGTTGAGTTTTTGGTTGTGGTGTAGGTTCATCGTCTTCATCATCGCTATCGAAGTTGATAGGGTTTTTGGAATTATTCTGTTGATCATCTGGGTTATCTGGTGGATTATAGGATTTACCACTTCTTGTGAATACGACATTCACATGATCATTACGAGCTTGTGGTGGTTGGTAAGCTTTGATACCTCATGGATTTGGTTGAGTGTTGCTTTGAAGAGATCCAGAAAGTCGACCAGATTGCTTGTCAGCGAGTCTGTCGAATTTGGTTTCGAGGTTTTGGATTGAAGCTTGATGATTTTTGGCTATTGTTTCGAGTTGAGTTTTGAGGTCCATGAATGTTTCTTTGACAAAAGCGTTGGTTGATTGTTGAGATTTCATGAAATCGTTGAATTGTTTTTGAAGATCGTAAGGTTTATCATCGGTATTGGATCGGTAGTTGTCTCGGTTGTAATCATTTCGTCCGCTTGAACGCCAATTATCGCGATTCGAGTCTCGGTCGCGGTAATCATTGTAAAAACGAGTCTTACGGAAAGTTTGCATGAATTTAGCTTCTTCTTCACGGGACATGGGCATGTCATCATCGTCAAGATCGGGTGTTGGTTGTTTAGCTTGAGATTCGAGTTCTTTGTACTGAGCATCCATTTTTACGATCATGGCATCCATTTGGGCTATAATTTTTGTTAGGTATCGGAAATACTATTACCTCAACTGGCGAAAGCAACGATTTTATTAAGAGATGATTTTGGGTTTTTTTTGATTTTTAGCCCAATCGAGCTTGAGTAGAACTTTATCTTCGAGGAGCTGATAAGCGTGAATTTTGGTGTTTTATAAAGGAAAATACCACCAGCTGTGGAATTTAGAACTTCTTAGGTTATTTCGATGAGACCATGATAAAAGATTTTGATAATATTGCCTTTGGAAAGATTATGACTGATTCACTAGAATCTATATATACGTAAGAGTAAAATATATAATAAAATGGAAAATTACCAAATTACCCTTGAGGATAAAGGTAAAAAGGAAAATCTTCACAAATATATATAATATAATACGTATGTTAACCGGGGAGTATGATTCCTGGGTCGTAATTCCCCAACGATTTGTGAAACGGAAACCACGTTTGTTGTTCGGACAATGATTTGAATTGGAAACAAAGATTGCTTTGATTATCTACCTTAGCAAATTAAATAAGCAAAAGATAACAATTAAGCATGAAAACTAATAACGGAAATCAAACTTTAACTAAAAACACAAAACGGTAACTAAACGATGGACAAAAAACCTGAATTTCTAAAATTTAAACTAAATAAAAATTTTCTTTTTACATGACTCTAATTGGAATAAAAATTAGTTTTAAAGAAAACTAGAACAAAAACGGAGGTGTTTAAAGCTAAAAACGCGAAGAAAACGAGAACCGGGCTCGAAACCCGTTCTTTAAAAAGTGAACTTTCGCAAAAATGACCCTACGAAAGTAATTCTATTTTTTCTAGATAAAAAATGATAAAAGAAAATTTTAGAAAAAAGAAAATAGGTTCTTTGATATATTTTTCTATTTTTTAAACAATTTTAAGGAAAATTAAATGATTAAATAGTAAACTAATGATAAAGTTTAGGAAAAATACAGAAAAGTACATCAAACTATGAATACAGCAGGAAAAAATAAAACTTCGAAAAGTACTAAACAAATAAGTAGTAAATAAGCAAATACGACATATATACGCAAACACAAAACTATAAGAATATGAAAGTGTGCATGACATAAACCTGAAAAAGACCCCATGGCAGTTGTGTTGTGTGTGTTTTGTGCGGCGTTGGCTATACAAGGAGAGTCATTGGGTTCGGACAACCCATGACTAACTTTTAGAAAACTAATTTTTTTAGTTTCTTATTGCATAAAGGCTAAATAGGACATGAAAATAAAGACTTTTTGCTACTAAGACCTTTTTATATGAAAATGAGAATTAAGCTGGGAAATAAGCTGAAAAGATGGCAGAATGCCTAAAATAACTAAATAAAACTAAGGCTAAAATGAGGGCTTATTTAACCTACTTACCACATATTCAACCCATGGTTCTACAAACCTAAATTTTGATATTTAACCATTAAAAACCTTAAATTCCTGACCAATAAACTTAATTTGAACTAGCTAAAACTAACTCAGAAACTAGTAAGCATTTTTAACTTGGTTTGACCCGTTTTGAAACCCTGACCCAAACACCCCTTTATGAATTCTAAAACAAAATTTAAGCTAAAATGGACAGATTTAAGCTAAGGTTCTTAAAGACAAATGACAAATAATCAATAATAAGCACTTTTAAACAAATTTTAACCAGAGAAAAGCACTTAAAAATAAGCAAAGTTGAATAAGCAGTTTATGAGCAAAAAGAGACACTTTAAAGCACAACTAAAACAAATGACAATTAAGCACTAGAATAACATAACCAAGCGATAATCATGATAAATAAGCAATAATAAGCAGAGATAAGCTAAGCAACAAAGAAATAAGCAGATTGAAAAGTTAAGACAATATTAAAGCTAACTATAGTAAGAGTAAATTGTACCTTGGATCTCAGCTAAACAGAGATCAAATGCTCAAAATAGAGCTTATTTCTACAAGCTCTGGCTTGTGATAAACAAGCAATTATAGTGCCAATAACAGTATAAATTGGCTTAATCATCCAATATTTAAGCAATCCAATAATAAGCCAAAGGAATAAGACTAATTAAGAGAATTAAAGAGCTTTTAAGTAGCTTATGAGTGAACTTGTAGCTTATGAAATAAGTAAAGAAGAGCTTTTGAAACTGCGTGAAGTAAGTAAATAATTGCATAATAGGATAAAACAGAATTTGAAATGGTGACACAAGAAAACTTTAATTTTTATCGAATTAAAAACGAATTACAATATGAAAATGAGATTACATTAACTGAAACAGAAATGAACCACTTAAATTGAAGAGTACATAAGCTAAATTTAAAAGCTAACCTAAAGCTACTCTAAGCTAATCCTACTCCTAGATAGATTCATCAGTGTGAGCTACTCTTCTATTTATACTGCTGTAGAGAACCTTCTAGCATCACAGGACGCTCCTCCCTCATCTAATCTCCACCCTTGGTTTCTAACTGCCTTTAATCCATTGATCTAAGTTGTCCACGTATCATAACCAATCAAACAGCTCATGATCGCCAACATGGCATTCCTTGGTGTCAGACGTGACAGGGTATTTCTTCTAGAAGAGGTTTAGTTACCATTTAAAAGGAAGGTTTACTATTGTGCAGGGTAAGAAATGAAGGGGGATTGTGAACATAAACCATTTTTCCCACTCTCCTAATCTCTTATAACTTGTTTGACCCGGTTTTTGATACAAGTTGACTGGGCAAATTTAAACAGCAAAGAATTAGGCTGATGACGGATTTTATTTGGGCTAAGTTATGGATAAAAGGGTTAAGGGTTAAATGATTATAAGTGTTTTAACGACTGTTATTCCTGTTATTAATAAAGGGCTAACAGTTTTGGTGATAAGGACTTTTGATAGAAATATATTAAACAATAAGGCTTTTGTTGGTGTATTTTGTTGGTTTGTCCTTTTTGTGGTGTTGTCCAAGGTTTGACCAAGAGCTTTTTTGTACACCTTTATAGCAGTCTCCCAGCTTTTGCAACACTCAATTCCGTTCTTGTGTCCGGTTTGACCTGTTTGACCCATTTTCTTGAGATTTTTTGCAAATAATCCGTACCTACAACAATCACAAAGCAAAAACAAGCAATATACAAGCATATAAGGCACAATTTTTGGTCCAAATAGTGGCTTAATTATATTGATTATAAAACAGGATATGTGTTTTACTCATATCAATGACCATGAAGGCAGTTTTGAAGCATTTCCTTCATACTAATCAAACAACGGTTAAGAGAGTTCGTTTTCATGTTGAGAAACGGCATGGATTTCTCTGAGGAGTCAGTCAAAAAGTGTTGGGGGAAAGAATCGGCTAATGAAAGCAGTTCGAAGTTCATCCCACATTTCGATAGTTCCTTCGTTGAGTTCATCCAGCCATGTTTTTGCTTCTCCTTGATTGATCAGGGGGAAATCAACATCAGCGGACCAGCTCTCATACTCGGTGTCTCTATACTTAAACATATCGCAATTTCGAGGGAATCATGAATGTGATATTATGAGGATCAGCTTTGTTCTGCCAGTCAAATTTGTTTCCTTTTGACGAGAGTCAAATGGTTGTACCTTTAATATGCAAATCTGTTTGCGTTTTCAGGAAAAGTGATAATGGAACCAGTATTCAACGAAAACACGGTCGAATAGAGCCCACATGGGTTCATCATCCAGTGTATCTTAGAATTTCAAAGAATATCAAAAAAGTATGGAAAGAAATTAATGTTAAGAAATGGCGGATAGACAAGTATGGGTATTGAGGTTGATCGTTTCTTGACGATTGTGAACTCCTTCTGTTTTCGTCGACGATGTCTTCGATTCATAAGTGCATTCAGTTTCGGGTAAAGGTTACAACCCAATTTTTAAAATTGGAAGTCACACGTGTAATGCATCTAAAGGGAGACATAAGTTTGGGTTAGTTTTCCAGAAACGTACGTGATTTTTTTGAAAAAGATGGGATTAAAGTAATTTTTCGCAGATTGACTACAAATAAACACGCCAAAAACTTGATGGTGTTTCAAAAGCTTAAAAATTTAATAATGACTAGGTAAATCTATTATTTTGTATTATAGGAACACACGTGTAAAAAGTATAACCCACTATGATAGTAATAATCTTTTAGTAAGACCAGTCGTCCACCAGGGATTTTGGTAGAAATTCTAAATAATCAGAAAAACAGACTTTAACAATTTTGTAAATAACTTTTTACTAGTGATAATAAAGATGACTACTCGGATAGTTAAAAATAATTCATAAGTGTTGGAAATGATTAAGACCTTGAAGATGGAACATTTAACTTATAAAAAAGGTTTCTCGTCAAAAAACGTTTTCACAAATTAACTTGATTAACTCAAGACTTATATTTAGTAGACTAGACCAAATGTGTCACTCAAATAGTTTAGCTACTTATTATATCAAAACTTATTTTGTTTACCAATTTACGAAAGTGGATTTTTCGACACAGACGATAAAGATTACAAACAAATCTTTAAAACCACATAGATCATAACGGGTCTTTCGACCTATACCGATATGATTATATAATCTAAGTGGATAAGCAAAAACCAATAAGATAGGATATAACAAGATTGCAACATAAGCTTGAGATTAAAAAGATCACGATCATACCAAACACTTATTCATTATCATAACATCACCGAGTAGTCATGAGAGATTTAGCCTCTCATGGCTAAGTGGTTCAAAACATAGCTTGATTCAACAATAAACTTCATTATTTCATTAAACTAGTATGATGATCTTCTTCGTTCTTGGTTGTTTGATCTTGATTTCTCCAAGAGGGTATGGGTGTTTAATGGCCTTTGGTGGGATGTTTGGAAGGGCTATATGAGGAATAGAGGTGTGTCAAGATTGTTTATAAAGAAGAAATGAAGAAAGGATGAATGAGTTTGCTTGAAATCCGTCCCCAATTATAAGGCTGAGTAGGGGTGAAAATGACTACATAGCTCACAAATATATTTAATGCGCGTACTTGGTTGAATACATGCGAGGTTAATAAAATGATAAGTAATAGAAGACGGTACATAAGAGAAATGTGTGTGCGAACGTTGGAATTAAACGCAGTAGCAATAAAGTCTTCATTTATATCTTCTATGTCAAATGGGAAGTGCGGGGCGCACAAAATAGTAAGTACTTCGTATCATGTGGAGTTAATATGCTGGAATATTGACTAAGTCTATAATTTCATGACTTTAGGAAAGGCCGCGCACAAATTGGTAAGTGCGACTCACATTTTCACACATAGCTTGAACTTTAACTATCCTAATTGTATATTGGATTTCATAAGCATAAACAAAACACTAATCTTTGGTTGTGTTTTGTAGCTGCGGGGGTGGTTGGAATATCATCAAGATAACCAGCAAGCAATTCATTGCTATTAAGAATCAAAAGTTTTCATGGAGAAATGATAAAAAATGCAAAAACGCCACCATAAAAACATTATAGATTTAGGCCAGTATTATCAAACAACTCGATAATAATTCTTACCAGCATAGAGCGACTATCCAACTTTATCTCCTAAAGGCTTTTCATTCACATTAATGGTTCTATAGTTGATATAAAAGCAACATAATTAACATTTGTGTTTTTTAGCATATTATCTACCGGTGTTTCTTTGGTTAAGGTTAATTCCTATGGACATTTTCCTAGTGGATGGTTTCCTAGATTCCTTAAAAATAGACCATTTTTTTCTCAATCTCTAAAGTTTCATTCCCATGTCATTTTCTAGGTGTGTTTCTTTTTGGTAACCTTAATAGCTTCTTCTTCTTGCATCTAAATCATCATCGACACCATGGGTGATTTTTAGAGGGTAGGAGGAGTCTCAATCGAATGTCACTTGATGATTCTACTTAGATTATCCTATGTGTTTATTAAGGATACATGTAGGCTTTGCTATGTTGGGAGTATCCAAAAAGACCTTTTGTAATGACTTTGGGTTAAACCTTGTAAGGTTAGTCTTTTTTTTTTAAAATGAATTGCCTTGCTTCCAAAACACTCTAAAATAAACAAGAGTAGGTTTCCTACCTCGTCAAGAGATCATAAGGTGTTTTTCCTAGATGGCACTAATTGGATTTGGTTCGAATGTATGTTGAAAGTTTCCTATTTCGTTACTCAAAACTTTGTGGTAACGATTGCCTTTCAACATAGTCTAGCTCATTTTTTGAAGTGTCTAATTTTTTCCTTTCAACGGCGCATGTTGTTGAGGAGTGCGTGAGCTAAGAAGTTATGTGTAAATTTCATTGTCATTAACAAAACTCATCAAATTCCAACCTCATTATCAAAATTCTCTACATTGTCGGAATTCTTAATGACACCATTGTACAACCTAATTGTTTTATGAATTTTTCTTACTATATTATTTTCAAATTGATCGAAAAGCTATCGTTTGTCCTTAAGGAATCTTGTCTAAGTATACCTAGAGTAGTCATCAACTATGACTAATGTGTTGCGTTTCCTACTTAACCAGTATGACGTGATGACCAAATAGATCTATATAAAGGGTTCTAAGCATCTAGTCGTTGAAGACTATACATTTCTTAGCCATATGACTACGTGAGTTGCTTTCAAATTTTCAGCATCACAGAATGTTGATGCAAAAACTTAAGCAAGGTAAGTTTCTAACTAATTCCTTAGATGCTAATGATTAAATGAGACGCATATTTGCGTGACCTAATCTCCTATGCCACAACGTAGAATTTTCATCAATCATTGCTAGACAAATTTAATCTTTGGGCTTATTTCCTACTTTCATCACATATAAGCCTTTCTTCCTAATACCTCTACCTATGACCTTACCATCCTTAGTGATTTCACTATCATGTTCAGAAGAGAAGTTACATATACTTATTTATCACGTAATTTTCCTATACTTAACAAGTTAAATCTTAAGTTATCTACATGTTCTACATTATCTATTTTGAGAGAGTCATTCGAAATCATACCTTTGCCAATGATGTTACCGCGAAGATTACTACCAAAAATAACATTACCTCTGTTGTATGCATTGTAGCTTGAGAAGAGCTTTTAGTTACCCGTCATGTGTTTGGAGCAACCGCTATCCTTTACTCATCGGGTTCCAAGTCGACTCTAAAGCATATCTATTTATATAAGGCAACACCTCAAACATTTGGTCCCCAATAATCTCATGGTCTAAAAGTTGTACGAGCAAACACCTTTGCATTTGATTCAATGGTTTAGGATGGTGAAAATAGAAGACACATGTCCCATGGCATGATACTTATAACGTGATAAGTATAGTCCAATTATATTGCTAAAGCAACAGTGGTTGATTTATGACTACATATTGGTAAACTTTTAATTTGTGGAGTCCCTTAGGACGGGATAATATTGATGCCATACTTCTATGTGGTGGAGTGTTGATCTAAATAGGTTTTAAAATCCAACGTCCGGGTTTTGATACAGGGCTTATAAAATTTGTTTGACTTCATTATTACTAGCAACGGAAACTTTGTAGTTGTTTACTATTATGTGTTTTGGTCTAGGACCAAAAATAGATTTTTGAAAAGACACACTTTTCTCATATCCACGTGTACCAACTGGTGGCGGTCCCATAATTGTTTTGGGGGCCGCCTTAACACTTTGGGGGCGCCCATATTTATGGGACCAATTTCCATCAAAATGACGTCCTTTTTCTGGCTTTCACAAATTTTTATTTCATTAGATTCACTATATGATGCTTCAAATGAACTCAACCCTAAACCTAATTTTTCACCGGAGGGTTCTTGATTACTTAACATTTAATTTAGACAATGTGTACTCTTTTCAAATTTATTTAATCTAATGGCTTCCTCTTTGAGTTTTCTATTCTCAATTTTAAGCATATGACATTTTACACATTCGAGATTAACTCCCTTGTTTTTCTCGAGTGTAGACACTTTTTCTTTTAGAATACTAAGTTCTTTTTCTAAACTATTTCTAGTGGCTTTTAATCTTTTGTTTTTAGTGATTATCTTTAAACTCATTTTGCATAGTTTATCATATTCATTATCTAAAACTAAATCATCTATTGATGAGTTCTCATCACTAAAGTAAGAGGATTCGGAACATACCTCACTTGATGCTTGAGCTACGAGACACGTTTCGTTTTTGACCTTCTCATCATCTTCTTCACCACTATCACTCCAAGAACCTCCGACAAAAGCTCTTTGGTTCTTGTCTTTCGGTGGTTTTGGACATTCTCCAATAAGATGATTTGGATCGCCACATCTAAAGCATTTTCTATCACTTTTACCGTTCTTGTCATCACGGCTTCTTTGGAACGTCTTTTTGTCATTCCAATGTTGTCTCACGAATCTACCTCTTCTCTTAAAGAACTTCTTGAAGTCTCTGACTGCCATGGCATATTATTCATCTTCACTTTTGGAAGTCGAACACTCTTCATCACTAGATTCTTTCTTAGCCTTTAAAGCAAGAGATTTCCTTTCTACTTTTGCTTTGACTATTTCGGAATCTTTCTTGATGATCATTTCGTAAACTTTGAGGTTCCCGATAAGTTCATCAAGTGATAGTGACGTTAAGTCTTTCGAATCTTCAATTGTCGTGACCTTTGCTTTCCATTTAGGTTGTAGAGCTCTAAGAAACTTCCTAACATAATTCTTACTAGAATAACCTTCATCAAGAGCTTTTAGACTAGTAATAATAGTGTTAAACCTAGCAAAAGCACTATCTATAGATTTGTCTTCAAAAATGACGAATTGTTTATATTGTTGAACCAAAAGGTCGATCTTATTATCTTTGACTTGATTATTTCCTTGGTGGGTGAATAACAAAGTTTTCCATATTTCTTTTGCCGTGTTACACATGAAAATTCTTTCATATTCTTTTCTAGGCAAAGCATTATAAATAACCATTTTAGCTTCATTATTTTTCGAAAGTCTCTTTTTGAGATCATCGGTTTGTTTATCAAAAGGGATAACCTCATCTAATTTGGTTTCCAAATTTTGTATAATAGGTTGAAAATCACCGTTGGTAATAACATGCCAAAAGATATAGATCTTTTGATTTTACATATGTCTCAAATCTATTTTTCCAATAAATAAAACTGTCACTTTCAAAAGTGGTGATCTTTGCATGGATTGCCCTTCTAGATATTTTTCAAAATCCATAGATCGATCCAAGCTTTAAAATACAGTATATTTTAAAAATCTTGAGTGACCTTGGCTTCTGATACTAATTGTGGAAACTAGAATGAGGGGTTGAATAGTTTGCAAGTTCGTTTTACGTTTTAAAAGTTTGCTTTCAAGCTATTTAGATTCGAGTTGTATGTTCAATCAATCAACAATATGAATCAACAATGTAACAATCTAAACTAAAAGTAAATAACAATGACAACAATATAAAGAGATAAGGAAAGGAACAATCAAACCAAGACGCCAAGATTTTATAGTGGTTCGGCTACGAAGCACCTCTTCGCCCTACTCCACTCCCCGAGTATCCTACTCGAGATTTCATTATGTCAACAAGCTCCCTTTAGGCGGAGAAAACCGTTTACACGTCTCTTACGTTATTTTTCGACACTAAGCTAATTGTCAAGTCCTTATCTTAGCTAGAACCAATCTACCACTTCACAAGCAACACACAATCACAAGATCTACACTATCGGATTTACACACAATTCGAATCACACAATTACATAAGATAATTACAATAGAGATTTGGTATATAGAAGAAGAGAGGAGAGATCACTAAATAACAATTTGTTTCTTGGCGAATATGAATGTTCTTCTCTTGCACTTGATAGAGAGGAGAGGAGAGATGATAAGTAAGAGATTGGATCACTTGAAACAAGATCAAACAATGTTAGTGATCAAGAGATTTAGAGAGAGAAAGTTATCTGAAAAATTCGTGCTAAGAAGTATGTTTTTCTGCCAGAAATAGTGCAATATTTATAGATAGGATTTCCAACGGTTGTCTGCAGGCGGTCCCGGATATATCCGAGGACCGACGTCCCTATAAGGGGGTCGCCTAGTAGACTCCGCTCCTGTTTTTGTCTTTTTGTGGGGAAGATTGTATCTGGTATGGAAGCTTCCATTTTGTGGGGAAAATTTGAATTTCAAATTTAAGTTTTAAATAAAACTTTTCTTTTGATCACTAATCATGCTTAATGATTTGTTTGTCCATACATTAAGTGATTAATCTTAGAAATGGAATTTTATGATTAATAATTTGTAAACGTTTATTTTTATCGTATACGTTTTTACATTTTGTTATTATCAAAACGTTGAGAGGTCGAAAAATATAAATAACGTTTTTAAACATTATTTGTATTAACAGGTGTTTCTATAGAAATTTCTGGACTTATTACAATTTTAAAATCTAGTGTTAATTTTTGACTAGTTTTACCAAGACGGCCGTAGCTCACCTATCCGAAAGAGTTACGGCTCCGTCCAAATCTCTACATGAACCTGAGACATTTTTCTATGACCCTATTTAATTTACCCAGGTCTCCTAAGACGCAAAATAATTCATGAACAACCCATAACCTGCTGGTTACAAACTGTCCTAAATCTCACTTTCAAAACTCACTCAAACAAGATTTCTATCTCAACAAAAGTCTACACAATGCTATACTAATTTGTCCTACACACTTACAACATCAAAAATATACTTATTTCCAGAATCAAGACCAAAAATGCATGGCCAAATCAAAGAAGAAAAATCAAGAATCAAGGAACAAAACTTACAAGATTGAGAATAACAATAGAGAATTAAACAGAAACACCTCTTCTTGCTTGCTTATGATTTTTCGAACCAAAACCCAATAAAAACAGATCCATAATTCACAAAATTATGTGTTCCTTGATCTCTAAATGATGCTTATAACACAAGGGAAGTGACTATCACAAGATTCTTAAAAACCCCCCAATTGATGATAAAACCCTAATTTATGAATCCTTGATTATTCTTGAAATTGGATGAATCAACCATTGGATACACCTTAGAATACCTTGAATAAGAGTCTTGAATACTTGAATTAGGAGAAAAATGGAAAATGAAGAACCCCTTGGGATATTGTTTTGAGCCGTGGCCTCAAAGAGAAAGGAGAGAAGATGGAGATTTTTTTTATATTGTGGGATCTGAGTTTTGGTCGGCCTAATGGCTATTATATATTTCTTTTTCTTTTTTATTTATTTATTTATTAGATGTATATTTATATGTAAAGGTAAATGTTTAAGTTAAATGGTTAAAAAGGTTAGGCATGAAAGGTGAGGTTTAGCAAAATTTGACGTAAAAGAGAAACGAGACGAGAAATACTAAGAATAATATTAAGAGTCCTCGGGGTATATAATGGGAAATATTAAAATATGGGAGACACTTAGACGGATAAAATCCAAACACGGCTCAAGCTTAGCTAGAACGAGCAATTTCACTATATCGGCTAAAAAGTAAAACGCATAATTTTTACTCAAAAGTAAAATATAGAAACGGAGTAAAGATTTAATATTGACCTTGAAAATACGAAATGTCACAAAACACACTTTTTAATGTTTTTTGTTGATTCTTTTTGCAAAACTACGTATAACTAAGATACTTTTAACATAAAAACACAAACTTTATGGTTTTTAACACCAAAAAATTTTCCACTTTTTGAATCAAGAAAAAGTACAAAATAAGCTTGAATTTTTTTAACAAAAACCTTGTTTCTACTTAAATAAGCTACCAAACTAATAAGCTAAACAAACTTATCTATAGAAAACAAGAAACATTGACCGAATAAACTCGAAATAAGTTATATAAGCCACGTATAAGCTTATATGAAGCTTAATAAGCTCGAAACTCAACAACAAATCACCAAAAAAAACCTTGGTGATTGATACCACTTGTTATCCCAAATACTAATCCATATCAAAACATAATAAGCTAACCAATAAGCACATATAAGCCGAATATAATGAGAGAAAAGTAAAGAGAAAGAAATGAAGAATATTAGATTGAAAGGAGACAGTTTGGAAGATTACACATACAAGAAATGGTAACCAACACCCTCTCCATGTGTGGAGAGGGTTCTATTTATAGTCCTTGAAGCCCTAGTGGCGTATGGACTATTGATCATGGGCCGGGCTTGGCTTGTGTTGGGCTTTAGCCCCAAACATAGACAATATTAGCTTAAAGTCTAAGCCCGTTAAACCCGACTAGCCTATTACAATACAAGACTAATTATTACAAAGACGATCGATGACATTCTTGTTTGACTTATATAAAAATAAGGCTAACAGTACTCATCAACAATGACCAGGGTGTACTTCTTATGATTTATGGACATTAGACTGACTGGTCTAAATAAATCCATATGAAAAAGGTGCAAGCATTTTTTGATAGAGATATTTTGTTTAGTTTTGAATGAGCCTCTCTTATGATTTCCTTTTTCACATGCAGAGCATGGTTTAACCTTTGAATAAACAAGTGAAGGAAGGTCAAGAACCTTGTTTTGTTTAGCAAGTTTATTAATGTTCTTAAAATTGAGATGTGATAGCCTTTTGTGCCATAGCCAGTTTACACTTTCTAAGGCTTTGGCAAAGAAGCATGCTCCATTTGGAGTCAGTGATGACATGCAAATGACATAGACATCATTTCTTCTTGGCGCTATCAACACAATTTCTTTATTAGTATTAAGATTGTCCATTTCTTATCATCAAACTAAACAATATATTTAGCATCACAGAGTTGACTGATGCTAATTAGATTATACTTAAGACCATTTACAAAAGCTACTTTGGAGAAAATTATACCACCACATTTTATTGAACCATATCCCTCAGTAATACAAGATGAATTATCACCAAACACTACCTTAGGACCTGTTTGCTCTACATATTTATGCAGGTAACTCTTAACACCAGTCAGACTCCTTGAGCATCCACTGTCCAGGTATCAGATAGGCTCCCAGATGTGTCTCTTCATAAATAATAAACTTGGGTTAGTGTCTCATGTGAACCTACTTTTTGGTGGGCTCTCTGGCTTTAGAGGCCTGAATTTTCTCACCTCTTTTAAAGTGATGAGAACGTTAATAATTAATTATCAGTATTTTAGTTATCTAAGTTATTCCTAAGTTATTCTAAGTTATACCTAAGTTAAACCTAAACTAATGGTAAAAAGTGGTGTTTTCAGCCTGAGAGACTGGCACGAGTTTAGGTTTACCTAGACTGAGATAGGGCGAATAACACACACAAATTTGATAGTTAAAAGATAGACAAGCGGTCAAGCCTTATGTAAGGAAACCATATTAACCATGTTTAATAAAATATAATGTATGTTTTAGTTTATAAGTGCAATGATTGTCTTGTTTCATTGTTGATATATCATTCCTAGACTTAGGCGATACTTCTTCCTAAGACCCAGACTTAACAATTATGCCACAATTAACCAAATCCACATAAACCACTTTGTGGTTGTTTATAATCTATCTTAGGAGATAATAATGGTGATGTTATCGAATCCTAGCTCAACGAGACTTTACTAACTTGCTGCTTAACAACAATTTATATACTAGTAGTCCACTTGTCCAGATTTGTACTCAAGGAATCAGAACGTCATTTGTTGATCCTAGGTCACCTGCTAGTCCAACTTGTTCACTAAACCAGGAGTAAAGACATCACATTACTTGTGATCCTATTGCTCTAGATATATAAATCGCAATATGGAGAGCTATCCCGTTATCTAGTCCACTTGGTCCGCTTTCTAAACCTAGTTGAATGATAGGTCACATACTTAAGCACATAAGCGAGTATAAATTGATAAACATACGATAACACACAATTTACAAGATGCAATCAGAATAAACATAAACCAAACATTAAATTATCATAATCTTGGCTAATACCTAAAGGTATTAGCCAATAGCCATTGTAAATAATACAGATTTGATAAATGAACAACTAAGGTAGTCTAACCGAGTTAACGAATGATACCAACAATCGAACGAATATTAAGAGTATAAGAATTTACAAGGGTTTCCTATGGATTGAAGGGCGTTGCAAGACCTTTGTTGCTCCTATTTTCTTCTAAAAATCGAATCTGATGGTTACTGCCTTTCTCTCAGTCTTCAGTATAAAAAATTGCACACTAAATTCGTATTTAGGGTTCGGTATTTATAGCATCTGGAATCAGTTGATACGCCGTATTGAAGGAGTTCAATACGGCGTATTAGATTTTTCTTGGAGTGGGGACCACGAATAATATCTTCCAGAATATTCTTGAGTTAGCCGTGAATACTGCGTATGTCTTCTGTATACGGCGTATTGGTCTTTATGTCTTCGTGATTTCTTGTGAAGTTCAGGCGCAGATATGCCGTATCTTCCTTGATGGATACGGCGTATTGGTTGTCAGAACAGCAGATTCTTGATTTCTTCGTTTAAGCTCCAAAATGCGTGCCTTTTAGTTAAACTTCACCAGTTGCTCCATATTTACTGCAAATAACTAATATAAGCAATTAAGTACCAATTCATGCATAAATAATATAAAACGAGCAATTTAGCTGGGATAAATGATGCTATAAAATAGACGTTATTTGATGTCATCAAATATCCCCACACTTGAATCCTACTTGTCCTCAAGTAGACTTTAGAAAACTTATGAAAATGTATCCCAACATGAGTTTAGGATTTATACTTTAAGCAAATTTTGGTTTAATTACTAGCACACAACCAAACACCTCACGAAGTAGGAAGATGAAATCACTCAAATCACTCAACTAATCTATGTGGTAACATGTACCTAATTCGCTCAATTTCTCGGTCGTGATGAGTATTCTATCATAAGCTTGGCAATCATACACATCTCCACCACTAAAGCTAAAGAGTAACAAGTCTAAAAAGGTAAATTGGGTTACAAGGTTTAAGGGTTTGATCATTCTTTCTAATCTCTATCGATACCAATATTCCATAAAAGGCAACGAAACAACACATACACATCCATAACGATGGAATAGACATATGTGATTGCTCGATCCCTCATTCGAATAAAACCAAAGGTTAGGATGAAGAACAATATAGGGTATGGGATCTTCTAATCCTTTTACCAACAGTAATATACCAACAAGACGGATAAAATCACACATACACATCCATAACGATGAAATTAATACATGTGATTGCTCGCATCCTCATTCGAGCAAACCAAAGGTTAGGGATTAGGAAAGGGAAAAAATTGGTGTTAAATAAAAAGAACAAAACAAATAAATTAAGTTCAAACAAATAAGGAACATTGTTGCTAGTTACTTTCCCGACCTTACCAATGAGAAAGACACAAAATCACAAACATAAATGTCTTGATCATAGATCAACAAAAACAACCTTAGGTGGCGTTCCCGTAACGGTCAACTCTCAATCATCCATAATATACATACTATACAACATTAGTGGCGATATCTACCACTTCATACATAAAAATACATGGTTGGTTTGTAACTGCGACCAACTAGAAATAATATACAACATAACCTTACATCGTTGGTTTATACCACATACCAACGAATAATCGATCCTTTAAATAATAATATCAGTTAAGCTTAGACAAACCGATTATCTTACAAATCTTACCTTTTTTCTCTCAATCTTTTTTTTTGTATTTTTCTATTTTTTTGATTTTTTAACTAATAAACTGAATAAAGGTGTATTTTTCATCACTTCACGAACATGATAAATCTGAATAATTAATATCCGATCATACTAGTGAAAGTAGTAACTACACGAGCACTAAGATAAACTACTTTCACATTCCCAATTGCATTGTACAATTTTTCCAACCTAACCGTAGATAGAAATATGCATTGCGATAGGAATTACATTACTTTACACAAAAGCAACTAGCAACCGATTAAGAACTTAATCTAATAGGGTAGGCTAAGGTGTAAAGATGTAACGAAACAAATATTAGGTGGTGGAAGAAAAGAATGGAATGGCTCAACAGGTTTTCTAAGGGAATCTTACTCTTAAGATGAGAGTAAACAAAAGGGTTTATACGGGGGTTAACTAACCGGTGTGGTTAGTTAATATCACAACATGTATAGGCTTTTTGGGTGTAATTCTAGAAATTTACCAGTTTAGAAAGGACACGCCATCCATTTAAAATAGTGCTTATTATTGTTGTCTCGAATAGATATATCAAGCCAAGTTCTAAAGTTTACAACATCACTGGCACACTCATATTTTGTGGAATTTGGGTAAAAATTAGGAGACGGATAAGGCTTAAATTTTATAAATATCTAACAAGGGTTATGTGTACGAGGTCATATAACTAATAATTTCACAAAAGTATGCTATTTTTTTTAAAAGTTAAGAAGAGTTTAAGCATTTTATTGTGAAAATAGGGACAAGTAAGCGTTCAAATTCTCCTCCCACCACTTGAGATATACAACGACCTCGTTGTATAAATATAACATTAAAAATGGGAAATTAAAAGAATTAGAACAAGAAACTCCCATGGGATTTGCTCGGTATGATCCTCCATGTTGCGTTTATGAGCAAAATTGTGTGTGCGAAGGTGGGTCTGAATCCTAGCACGAACAACACACACAGAATTCCAGAAAATAAGCAGTCCACCAAATTTATTAATTTGTCCTGAAGGTTCCTGTATAAATAATAAGAAAACAAGTGCAATTCTATCTCCGGTATTCGTTGGTTAGAAATCAAAATAAAAACCTAAAACTATACAGGAAGTCGATACGCCATATCTGTAAACCAGGATACGCCGTATTGTGACCTGTAAAAAGTATCTGAAGTACGGGTCAGTAGTCTGATACGCTGTATTCATTTAATGAATACGCCGTATAGACTGTACTAACAATAAAGTTTAAAAAGTGTAGAAAATTAAAGACTGGATAACGTCTAAATGATCAATACGCCGTATCCATTAAGGTTGGATACGCAGTATCGCCAGTCTGGGAAGACAGACTCAATAAAAAAGTAAAATACATTTCGGGTTGTCTCCCGACAAGCACTTTTGTTTACAGAAAAGTCTTTAAGTTAGACTTGCCCTAGTTTTATCCCATCCTTATAAAACAACTTAGGGTCGAACGAGATGTCAAATGGCACATATAAATTTTTAATAAGATTTATTAGCATCCCATTGTAAATACAATTCCAAGTCACGATATTAACACATAATTCCTTGATAAAAGTTTTAGCAGTGAAAAATTTACTAATTGTATCATGACTTGTTTCCAAAAGTTTATTTGTTGTGCATAGGTACCAATATCGATACTTATTACATTAGGTAATATAGATAGATCCCCCGAAAATTGTTTGACATCGATTTTATCATTGTCATCGTTGTCCTTGTGTGATTTTGAATCATTGACAGAATATATGTTAAAAGGAAATAAATCATTAAAGGATATAACATTATATTCCTTGTTATTATATTCGGACAATGATGTTTTGTCTTTTAAATTGACTTCATCGACATGCTAAGGACTTATAGTGGGTTCAGATGAGAAACCTGATTTAGATGCTCATGCATCATTGTAGTCTATAGCTGGGAATCCCGTTTCAAACAATTTGAGGTAGTGAACGTCTTCATCATACCAGTTCTTACCATACCTAGCTGTTTCCTAGTTATACACTTTACCATTTCTAAAAGCTCTCTCTATTTCAAGTTGAACATATTCCTCCATAGTAATATCGGGGTCGTCCATTTCCTGTAATAAATTTGCTACCAAAGAAAAAGGTCAAATAGACTAATACGCCGTATTCAGTAAACTGAATATGCCGTATTTATGTTTAAAGTTGAATACGCTGTATTGGCTTAGAAAAAAATTATACTCCGTATCCAAAGAGATGAATACGCCGTATTCAGTATTCGATTCATAAAATTAGAGCAGACTGTAATAATGCAGAAAAACACACAATCACACAATATGCAAAATATACAATGCAGAAATCAAACACACAAATATGCAAATTAATCTAAACTAAAAGAAATCTAAACTAAAACACTAATAAATAAAAATTAAACAACTTCCCTCTCCGGCAACGGCGCCAAAAACTTGATGTGTCATTGTGCGTAGGTATTATTTGTTATCAAGTTTTACTATTTATATTTTGCCGACTATACCTAGAATAACACTAACGGGCAGTGTACCCGATCAGTTGTAGAATCGTTGGTAAGTAGGGTGTCGATCACTAAAAGCGAGAACGTTAATAATTAATTATCAGTATTAATTTTAGTTATCTAAGTTAGTCCTATATTATTCTAAGTTATACCTAAGTTAAACCTGAACTAATGGTAAAAAGGGGGGTTTTCAGCGTGAAAGACTGACACGTGTTTTGGTTTACCTAGACTGAGATAGGGCGAATAAAACACTGATAACGCTCAAATTGTACATGTTTTTAGTAGCGTTATCCATACTTTTCTATAATATATTTGGCTATTTTCTATGGTTTTGTTACTTAATTATACCAAAGTATGTTTGCAAGAATATTTGTAGCCAAGTACAGGAAAAGCAAGGAAAAGAAGAAGAAATGACGAATAAACGAAGTTTTATACAAGTACAAAGAATCCCAAAATCAAGACCAAACTTCGGAAGCATTTCCAGAGTAAAAGAACCAACCATTCAAGCTTCCAAGACCCAAGATAGAGCTTAAGTAAAGTTTCATTGAAGTATAATGACCCATGACCAAGTACAACTCAAACGAAAACTTAAACGCAAAATCAAGGAAATAATATTTTGGTGCATGTGGCCAGCCGCCCGGCTGGAGGACGAGTCGCAAGGCTGAGCAACGAGCCGCCCGGCTCGTTTTGGTCATCTTCCCCATTTGTATCTTGAAGATCCAAGAACGATCAAGAAGGATCTAGACCCTTTCTCCCTGACATTTGATGATTCTTTGGCTCCAAGAAAACCATTTATGACCCCATGACCTTCCTAGTAATATAAACAAAGGTCTTTGGCTAGTGTTTTTCATCATCCAATAATTCCTTCAACTATTCTCTCAACAACTTACATACTATCATCCACTCCCTCTCAAAGCCATAATCCTTTCTTATAAACCCAGAAAAATCCCAGAAGTTAGAAGAAGAAGGAAGCCATCTTAGGAGGTCAAGAACATCAAGAATTCATCATTATTCTTCAAGGCATCAAAGCCTCATCTCTTGTAATCTTTTACAATTATTGTAAGTCCTTTTAATCATGTTTTCTAATACTATAATTTCTGGAATTATGTCTTTGTTTGTTATGAGTGGCTAGTGCTTTTATGCACTTGATCAGATAATGTTTGTGGTATGATGATTTGATTATGATTGTGATAACATGTTTTTCTTTAATTTCAAGCTATTTCTAAGATCCATCTATGCTTATGTTTCATGTGACATTGTTTTATCAAATCGAATTGATTGTTAAAAGTATCATAGGTCGAAAGGGGTATTGTTATCAATCAATTGTCGCCTTTTTGTCTATGATCGGCTACCTTTTGTATTGACCATTTCTTAAGCGATTTGATCTAACAAGAAACATAATCGTGGGTGTTAACAAGTTTGTGAAATGAACTGCGAATCAAACGAATTAAACTTGAACTAGTCTTGAATTAATTGATTAAACATAAAGCTTGTTTTTGTCACGTAAGATCTTGACGAGGATTAAAGGTTTTGAAAATAATAGATTAGATGACCATCTAATTCTTATAATCAACATGTTAAGATGTTCATTACAATCATATCAAATCGGATTTCCCAAACTAGTCTAATCTAGTGTAGTCTTTTAATCATTTGAATCTTCATCATAATCATTACGCGCTTGTTAGGATTTTTATTGTCGAATTTAAAACATCACCAAAACACACTAATCCCCGCGAACGACCCTGACTTACCGTACACTATCTTGCTACCAACGGACGAGTACACTTGCTTGTATGTGTTGCTAAGAAATTCGGTAACCGAGTTATAAATATAAAACTTACCCGTATCGCACGCATTAAGTTTTTGGCGCCGCTGCCGGGGATTTAATCGTGCTTTAGTTTTAAATTTCGTACCCTAATCATCCCTTGTTTCCCCGTTCTTGTTTTCAAAAAGAAAAAAGGTTTTTTTTATTTTGCAGCTTTCAGCCGCCCGACTGTCAATCGAGCCGACTGGCTCATCTCAACGCGACCAAAAGCCGAAACCAGCTGCTCGGCTGGAACTCCCTGGCAGCCCTCCGATTTAATTTTTTGTACCACCCTTTTACCCTTTTTACCAGAACCGAGGACCACTCGAATCCACTCCTAGTTGTGTTTTGCTCTTGAATGCACACCCGTTCTTCGGTACAAGAACCAACTAGTCCTTATTTAGAACCCGAATGTTTTATCCACCGAAACAAGAAGAACAAAAAGAAGAGAAACCCATTCATACCCTTAAAAGACCGAGTTACTAAAGTCAAATATCCACCTTTTGAAAACCTTTTCGAAGCTGAAGTTGTTTACAACCCATTTCTTGATCTACCATTCCCAATGGCCGATGATCAACCCATGTGGGGAAACAACCGAGCCGTATCACCCACTCCCGGGGCCGCTATCGTTGCGGTTGATCTTGGAGAAAACTTCACCGTGAAAGGTCATCATCTTTTAATGATCAAAGACCGACAATTTGACGGTCTTGCACGGATAGATCTGCACAAGAACATTGCCGAATTCATCGAGATTTGCGGTATGTTCCGATACACCAATACCAATGTGGACGCTATAAAACTTAAACTTTTCCCATCATCTCTTGCCGTAGATGCAAAATTTTGGTTCAACGAATTGAGTTCTGGTGTTATCACTACTTGAGAAGAAATGAGACAAGCTTTCGTAAGCCGATTCTTTCCACCCGCAATGTTCGACTGACTCATTGGAGAAATTTAAGGTTTCACCCAACATCCCAACGAAACCCTTGTTGATGCTTTGCTTCGTATGAAGGACTTACTTCGTATTTGTTACGAACATGGTTTAGGACGAGGAACCCTTATCCAAATCGTCTACCATGGACTTGACGAAGCCACACAAGCAATCATTGACGCAAGATGAATTTTTCTCTATAAGACCCCTAATGAGGCGCACCGATTACTCAAAGATCAAGTGCTCTTGAAACTCGATTGGTCTAAAGACATCAAAGCCAAACTCCTTCGGAAAACCATTATTTCACGAAAGGTAGCAACAACTCCCAACTCATGGAAAAGATGAAGGCATTGACCACAAAAATCGACTCGCAATTTAAAGATATCAAATAAGAAATGAAGGAGATAAGAGACGGATGCAATAGTTGTAGAGGACCACACCCATCCTCGGAATGTGATGACAAACCGATAGGAGGATCCAAAGAAGAAGAAGCCAACTATGCCTACAGAGGATATTAAGGAGGCGGATATCGAGGAAACTACTACGGTAGAAATTCTGGAATTTGGCGTGACAGTCAACCATGAGACGATAACAGAAATTTCCAACCTCGTGAAGACAACCCTTCCCTTCCACCAACACCTAAAAAGAAATTCAATGAGTCAGACTTTGAAAAAACCATGCGAGAGTTCATGGTCGCTCAAATATCATCGAATGACTTTGTTAAAAACCAGTTCTTCAATCTCAAAACCAAAGTCGAGCAAGGACAAAAGAATCACCAAGCTGCGATTCAAGACCTTGAAACAAAGTTTGGTAGACTTTCCAACCAATGCTCCACCCGACCAACTGGTTCACTCCCAAGTAGTACCCAAACCAACCCAAAACCTAACCCAACAAATAACAAACCTTACCGACCACCACTTGCCCGAAATGAGCATGTGAATGCCATATTCACACGAAGCAGTAAGACATATGATCCACCAGTCAATCCGAATGCCAAAACCACCATCATCCATGATGATAGTGAAGATTAGGGTGACAAAGCTGAAAAGGAAGTAGAGCCGTCTTCTTCCAAACCAACTAAATCTGATCCACCATTGCTCAAGGCGTACAAACCAAAAATTCCATACCCTCAACGCCTACGCAAAGAAAAGATGGAAGAACGCTATGCTAAGTTCATTGATCTTATCAAAAAAGTTAGAATCAACGTACCCCTCGTTGATGTCTTAATCGGCATGCCTAATTATGGGAAGTTCTTAAAAGATCTCGTGAGCAACAAAAGTAAGATGGAGCAAATCTTTGCTGCTTTCTTAAATGAAGAATGCTCACTCATAGTTCGTAACAAGCTCCCGCCTAAACTAGGTGATCCTGGAAGCTTTCTGATCCCGTGTACCTTAGCGAACTCAGTTGAATATCTAGCCTTGGCCGATCTTGGTGCAAGCATCAACCTAATGCCATATTCGTTGTAGGCATCACTCTCTGAAAATACCTTGAAGCCTACGAGGATGAGTATTCGCTTAGCCAATCATACTTACCAATAACCAATGGGGGTTGCTGAGAATATGCTCGTCCAAGTTGGAAATTTGTATTTCCATTGGATTCGTTATCCTACAAATAGAGGAAGATGACAAAGTCCCTCTCATTATAGGAAGACATTTCTGCACACCGTTGTCGTTATCATCCGAGTTAAAAACAAAGAACTCAATTTAGGAGTTGGGGATGATAGAATCACCTTCCTAATCGACAAAGCTATGCGACATTCTCACTCCAATGATCACACATGCTTCCGCATGGATGTTATTGACAAAGTAACAGAGGAAGAATTGGATGCATTGCTCGATGATTCTGAACCATTCTTGAATACATCAGAAAAGATCAATGAAACATCTCTCGACAAAGAATTCGAAGAATTCATAGCTGTCGATGTCGAATAAATTCCTGAACAAGAGGAAGAAGCCTAGGACAATTTCTAAGAATTACCTCTTGAGGGAAATTTAAGAATCAAGACTTCTATCCAAGATCCACCAACCGATCTTGAGATGAAACCTCTTCCCAAATATCTCGAATATGCTTTTTTGGAAAAAGATTCTCTTCTTTCAGTAGTCATATCCGCTCTGCTCAAAAACGATGAAAAGAAACGTCTTGTTTCTGTTCTCAAAAAGCACAATGAAGCGTTTGCTTGGAAAGCATCCAATATTTCGGGTATTAGCCCATCCTTCTGTAAACATAAAATCAACTTTGAGGACGATGCCAAACCCGTCATTTAAAGACAACATCGACTTAACCCACACATGAAAGAAGTTGTGAAAAGAGAGATTATTAAACTTCTCGATGTTGGTATCATTTACCCCATCGAAGATAGACCTTGGGTAAGTCTGGTACATTGTGTACCTAAGAAAGAAGGAATGACCATTTGTGACGAATGAAAAGAATGAACTTGTTCCAACAAGAACTGTCATCGGTTGGCGTGTTTGTATTGACTACCGTCAGTTAAACGAGGCCACCCGATAAGATCATTTTCCTCTACCCTTCGTGGATGAAATGCTGGAAAGGTTAGCGGGGAACAAATTCTTTTGTTTTCTCAATGGATTTTTCGGATATTTTTAAATCCCTATCGAACCTGTCGATCAGGAAAAGACCACATTCAGTGTCCCTATGGAACCTATGCCTACAATCATATGCCTTTTGGTCTTTGTAATGCACCTGCAACCTTTCAACGGTGCACGATCGCTATCTTTCAGGACATGCTTGAAACCTTCATGGAAGTTTTCATGGACGATTATTCTGTATTTGGAGATTCATTCGATTCCTGTCTTGCAAATCTTGAACAAATTCTCATCCGATGCAAACAATCCCATCTAGTGCTAAACTGGGAAAAGTGTCACTACATGGTGACAGAAGGAATTGTGTTGGGTCACAAAGTCTCTAGTGCAGGATTAGAGGTCGACAAGGCAAAAATCAATGTAATAGCCAAACTTGCACCACCCACTAACGTCAAAGCCGTTAGGAGTTTTCTAGGATATGCAGGATTCTATCATAGATTCATCAAAGATTTTTCTAAAATCTCCCGTCCAATGACAAAACTTCTTGAAAAAGAATCAGTCTTTGAGTTTAGTGAAGAATGCATCAAGGCATTCGAAATGTTCAAGGAAAAGTTAACGAATGCACCGATTATGGTTTCAACGGATTGGTCATAGTCGTTTGAACTTATGTGCGATGTTAGCGATTTCACTGTTGGAGCTGTGCTTGGGCAACGTGAAGTAAAACATTTCCGTCCTATCAATTTCGCCAGCAAAACTCTAAACAATGCACAAGAAAATTATACGGTCAATGAGAAAGAGCTACTTGTCGTAGTTTTCGCGTTCGATAAATTTCAATCGTACCTTGTTCTCTCGAAAACCGTTCTCTTCACCGATCACTATGCGTTGAAATATCTTTTTGCTAAGCAAGATGCTAAACCGCGTCTTATCCGATGGATTTTACTACTCTAAGAATTTGATATCGAGATCAAAAATAAGAAAGGAGCATAAAATGTCATGGAAAACCATTTGTCATGACTTGAAAATCCAAATCTAGAAGAATTAAGGGATGAAGATATCGATGATAATTTCCCTGATGAAACCCTCATGAATGTCTCATCAAACAATGAAGACGAAATTCCATGGTTCGCTGATTTCGCCAACTATCTAGTTGGAAAAATTCTCAAAAAAGGATTAAGTTACGCCCAACGATGCAAGTTCTTCTCGGAACTTAAGCATTATTTCTAGGACGAACCGTATCTCTTCAAAATGTGCCTAGATGGGATGATCAGGAGATGTGTTTACGGTTCTGAAACCTGAAAAATTCTTGATGAATGTCATCATGGCCCTACTGGGGGACACTATGGTCCTTCCACCACAACAAGGAAAGTTTTTGATGCTGGTTTCTATTGGCCAACAATTTTCAAGGAAGCTCATACTCTCGTTCAAAATTGTGATGCTTGCCAACGTCCTGGTATCCTCTCACGAAGAGTTGAGATGCCTCAAAACAGCATCCAAGTCAGTGAAATATTCGACATATAGGGAATCGATTTCATGGAACCATTCCCTAAATCCCATAAGTTCAAATACATTATCATAGATATTGATTACGTGTCCAAATAGGCGAAAGCTGAAGTTTTACCCACCAATGATGCACGAGTTGTAATCAATTTCCTAAAAAAGCTTTTCTCTTAATTTGGCATTCCAAAAGCTTTAATAAGTGACAGAGGTACTCACTTCTGTAACAAACAAATGGAGAAAGTTTTAAAAAGATATGGAGTTCACCATCGTTTTGCTACAGCTTACCATCCACAAACCGGTGGCCAAGTTGAAAACAACAACAGAGCCTTAAAAAGGATTCTCAAAAAAATAGTTTAGGATAATCCTTCCATTTAGGCAAGGAAACTTGATGACGCTCTGTGGGCATTCCGTACGACATACAAAACTCCAATTGGTAATACACCATACCGGTTGTTGTACGGGAAAACATGTCACTTACCATTCGAAATCGAACACCGCGCTTACTGGGCTCTAAGAAGCTGTAACCCTGATCTCAAAATCACCAAAGAAAAATGATTCTTGCAATTGCATGAACTCGATGAATTGAGACTCCAAGCGTATGAGAATTCCAAACTCTACAAAGCTCGAACTAAGTCTTATCATGATAAGAAGCTTAGAATCTACAAAGAATTCAAAGTCGAAGATAAAGTTCTCTTATACAATTCCAAATACAAGTTCAAAGCTCCAAAACTTATATCAAAATGGTATGGACCATTCGTGGTCAAACATGGTTTTCCATCTAGTTATGTTTAGCTATATGACAAACACAAAGGAAGCTTTATTGTCAATGGACACCATGTTAAACTTTACCATGATGAGGAGCAATTGAATGAGCTGTTAAGTGAGGAAATTTACCTCATGTGTGAAGAAGGAAAAATGAAAGCTATTCCGTTTATGGCACCGTTCCCAGTAGATTATCGTAAAACCATACCATGGGTCGTAGAAAAACCATTTATATATAGTGTAGTGGAAAACACTTGCAACAAAGCTAAGCTGTATGACCTGGATGAGACTGGCAAAGGAATAGTAAAAGGAAATTTCCTTTACGTTAAAACAGACCCGGGTAAGGAATTTCCACTCGAAGAAAATTAAAAGCAGGAGGAGTACGAGTTCGGCTGATGACTCGATAATAAAATAAGCGTTTCTCGGGAGGCAACCCGCGTATTTTCTAGTATTTTTAACTCTTAGTTTATTTTCAATGTTTACACCCAGATTTTATTCAACCCATGTTCAAGCTTAAGTGTGGGGGTGTAGCATTACTTTTCTTCTATACAAAAAAACAACAAAAACCCAAAAATATCGTGCACTTCGTATTTTGTATAAGATTACTACAGGTAATGATGCCAGATGCATATGGAGCTCAAGTGATATTTCTCATGCCCGGATGCCTGGTTTACTCTTACTCTTATTTTCCTATTTCTGCTTTGACTTGTTTTGTCGCATTGAGGGCAATGCTAAACTTAAGTGTGGGGGGGTAAATAGGGAAAACGAGGCATGATTTTATGATAACATCAAATATTTAATACTTTTTAGTGGCAAAATACCCCCCATATTACCTACAAATGTTTCACTAATACTCGAAAACGAGATAATTTCTATCATTTTATATTTTTCAAGTGAAATGCGAGAAAATGACAAGAAACAAGGGAAAAAGGGCTTAAAGTGTAATTATCTTAACAATGTTATGGCGTAACAACAAAAATGGTTACACCGTAACATATATTAAGCAAGTACAAAGATCAAGGACAACTTTACGACGTAACATCATATCTAGTTACGCCGTAAACATGTATATGGAAGGAAATCTTACCAAAGATAGAGTTATGGCGTAACAGCCCTTATGGTTATGCCGTAACCATGAAGATCCACAAATATGGAATGAAGATCACGTACATATGGAAATTATTTGAAGGTTACGGTGTAACGCAATATCTGGTTACGCCGCAACAATTACTTATTTATGGAATGTCGTGTAAGAAGGTTATGGCGTAACACCTTTATCAGTTACGCCGTAACAGGTTTGATACTTATAAATAGAGGCCTCATTCAAGCTATTCTGACATCACTTCTCCACAACCAATTGGAGAGGCGACAAAGGCTTCCAACCTTGGAAGAATTCCACCTGGAGTCCAAGAGAGATCACACTTTACTTACTTTTTGTATTTAATCATTCAAATACGAATACTGTAAGAATTATGAGCTTTGAATCTATGATTACTTCTATTTCTTGCTGTGTTTCCGTTACCATGAGCGGCTAAGCAATTAAAGTATTGGCCTAGTTATGTAGTTACTATTGTTGTGATGTTTGTTTCCTGTTAGATTATGGTTTCGTTAGATATTCCTTGACTATCGTGTAACCCTGGGTTTTGGTAGTATGGGTGGTTTGGACATTGCTTGCCCCATTATTAGATTATCATGTCAATATGGGATCCATCGGGTACTAGGGAGGATCTATGACTCCGTCCCTAGTGTAGGAACTAACCGGTATTCGCACTTATCACTCAATATACTTAAAAAGCACAGGAACTCTTTTAATTTTTAGTAATTAATTTTATTGTTATTATTCATTTCAAATCAATTTAAAAACCATTTTTAAAACGTAACATTTCGAATTAAAACTAATTATAACTTAGCTCTTGGGACGACCTCAGATTTACCATTCTATACTACCCACGATCGGGTTCTCTTCCCGTTAGTGCGTTGTCAGGTAGATCGAGTTTTATAAATTTAAAACTTGAGTAAAAATATTTTTAAAAATAAATACGCATTTTTGGCGCAGTTTCCGAGGAACGCAAAGAAAAATTATGCCAATTTTAAAATTTTTGAAATTTTTTTCTTAAATAACTAGAATTAATCTTTGTCGAATGCACATTACCCTTTATTATTACTTGGTGAGATTTAAGCCTAATACTCCATTTCCATCATATTATTCAAAAATCTACCAAAATATTGCGTGTGCCGGTAGTATTGTAGACTTTAGAACTTGGCATGTAAATCATTTTGAGACCTAATTGATTAGCAGGAATAGATAGTTCAAGAAGGCAACATTTAGAAAATCACCCAAATAGCCTATATGTGTGTGTTTATCGACTTGTTTGTCGACCTCCTGTGATAAACCCTTTTGTTGCACTCATTATTAGTGCATGATACCCCTAGATCACCCTTGTTAAACCAATCTATGTTTTCACCCAATGATATATATTGTTACACCATTTTACCTTAACCTGCCATGTAGTCTATAGTTATCTTTGTTTGGCTACTTAAGTCCATGGTTCAGGGGAATAGGAGCCAAAATTTTATGCACTCGTAGAAGACCAATCAGTTATGATCTACAAAGACCATATCATCACTTTCGACATTGTTCATCTCAAGTAGGGGGATGTGCGTATAATATCAAATGTTGAAGGGCAATAATTAAAAGATATAAACTCCTGTAGCATTTGTATGTTTTAAATGAATGAAGAAAAGAGGGTGCAACTAAAAAAAACCACCCATGTTCTAAAGATATAAAGATGGTGCAAATTAAGTAATTATGAAGAATGGAGCTAGTAGCCCATTATTGCACCAAGACATCTCAACTATTATGAAGAATGGAGCTAGTAGCCCATTATTACACCAAGTCATGCCAATACTTGTGAAGAATGGAGCTAGTAGCCCATTATTGAAGATTAGATTTTCGGACTTAGACTCTTGGACCTATGGATGGACAGTAGCTAGTTATGACAACCTTAGATTACTTTAGACTCTTTGTTTTGTGTTTTTATATTAACAACCATTAAATATGTATCCTATGTCTATCCTAACCCCTTCATCACCCTTTAAAATCATATTACCCTTGTTGCCTTCGAGAATTATTTAGACCCTAATTCTAATTGGTGCAGATTTATGTACTTTCTAAGCTTATGATAGAATACATGCTATGACTGTGCAATTGAGCGATCACCCCGAAAATGAAACACTTAGACTAGTGGAGAGTTGAGTGACTTTTTATCCCCTTTTCGTGAGGTGTTCGGCTTTGATGTTTTCTAGCATAAGTGTTATATAGATTCATTTCTTGAAGTAATTTTTGAGAAATCATTTTATAAAATGTTCTAACATGTTCTATTTGAGGGCAAGCAAAAGTCAAGTGGGGGGATATTTGATATCATCAAATATTTAATACTTTTTAGTGGCAAAATACCCCTTATATTACCTGCAAATGTTTCACTAATACTCGAAAACGAGATATTTTCTATCATTTTGTAGTTTTCAGGTGAAATGCAGGAAAATGACAAGAAACAAGGGAAAAAGGGCTTAAAGTGTAATTATCTGAAGAATGTTACGGCGTAACACCAAAAATGGTTACACCGTAACATATATTAAGCAAGTACGAAGATCAAGGACAACTTTACGGCGTAACACCATATCTAGTTACGCCGTAAACATGTATTTGGAAGGAAATCTTACCCAAGATAGAGTTACGGCGTAACACCCCTTATGGTTACGCCGTAACCATGAAGATCCACAAATATGGAATGAAGATCACGTACTATATATACTATATATATATATAAATATAATAATATATAAATATAAATATATAATATAGTATATAAATATATATTTATAAATATATATTGTACATATATAATATATAATATATAAATGTATATTATATAATAAAGTGAATCATCATTAAAAATTCATGTGATGCGGGAATTTGGTAGTCTACGAACGCATGGTTTGTAGACTTTTGACTTACGTTACTTGGTTACACACCTAACTCCAAACATTCCCATGCCTTATCCATACCCACTGAACCCGAAGCCTAAACGATACAACCCGATAACTGCTTCTTTAGATGTATACACTTGGTGCTTACGCCTCATCGGTTTTTGTTTTATTTCTTGTACAAGCTTATGGTAATAAATTTCGTCATGACTGACTTATGAGTGTGATTTCCCTTACTTACTCCACCAAATAATAAAATGAGTGATGAGTGAATTATACTTTATTTCTTTTTCGTGAGGTGCATAAAAATGTGAATCTAGCAAGAAAATCAATGGGTATTGTCAAAAATCTCGATTTTTCACCAATAAAGCATAAACGATGAGTTTATCTTGTACGTGTACCTGGTAGACTTGCATCATATTTTTCTAATCATTCTCATGTACCAAGTGGCTTTGTTTTCTTTAATTCTAGATTTCCTTGAGGGTAAGCAAAGGTTAAGTGTGGGGGATTTGATAACGCTCAAATTGTACATATTATTAGTAGCGTTATTCATACTTTTGTATAAGATATTTGGCTTTTTATCTATTGTTTTGTTACTTAATTGTACCAAAGTATGTTTGCCAGAATATTTGTAGCCAAGTATAGGAAAAGCAAGGAAAAAAAGAAGAAATGACGAATAAACGAAGTTTTATACAAGTACGAAGAATCCCAAAATCAAGACCAAATTTCGGAAGCATTTCAAGAGTAAAATAACCAACCATTCAAGCTTTCAAGACTCAAGATAGAGCTTAAATGAAGTTTCATTGAAGTATAATGACCCACAACCAAGCACAACTCAAACGGGAAACTTAAACGCAAAATCAAAAAATAATATTTTGGTGCGTATAGCCAGCCGCCCAGCTGGAGGCTGAGCAACGAGCCACCCAGCTCTTTTTGGTCATCTTCCCCATTCGTATCATGAAGCTCCATGAACGATCAAGAAGGATCTAGACCCTTTCTCCCTGACATTTGATGATTCGTTGGCTCCAAGAAAACCATTTATGACCCCATGGCCTTCCTAGTAGTATAAATAGAGTTCTTTGGCTAGTGTTTTTCATCATCCAATAATTCCTTCAACCATTCTCTCAACAACTTACATACCATCATCCACTCCTTCTCAAAGTCATAATCCTTTCTAAATAAACCCAGAAAAATCCTAGAAGTTAGAAGAAGAAGGAAGCCATCTTAAGAGATCAAGAATTCATCATTATTCTTCAAGGCATCAAAGCCTCATCTCTTGTAATCTTTTACAATTCTTGTAAGACCTTTTAATCATGTATTCTAATACTATAATTTCTGGAATTATGTCTTTGTTTGTTATGAGTGGCTAGTGCTTTTATGCACTTGATTAGATAATGTTTGTGGTATGATGACTTGATGATGATTGTGATAACATGTTTTTCTTCAATTTCAAGCTATTTCTAAGATCCATCTATTCTTATGTTTCATGTAACATTGTTTTATCAAACCGGATTGATTGTTAAAAGTATCATAGGTCAAAAGGGGTATTGTTATCAATCAATTGTCGTCTTTTTGTGGTTTAATACAAACATATGTTACTAAAGTTTTCCAAAATGTTCACCTAAGTTACTAAAGTTTTTTCCGTTACAAAAAGGTTACTCAAGTATACGGATTTATCATTTGGGTTCCTCAACCTTTAAAATAGTTACAAAGAGGCTGCTCAAGTATACGGATTTATTTTTTGGGTTACAAAACCTTTTCCAAGAGGCTTATTATTTGGCCTATTTACCCTTAAAAAATTCACTTGTATACTTGAGTAAACTTGAGTAACCTTTTTGTAACGAAAAAAACTTTAGTAACTTAGGTGAACATTTGGGCAAACTTTAGTAACATTTTTGTGTATTAACCCTCTTTTTGTCTATGATCGGCTACCTTTTGTATTGACCATTTTCTTAAGCGATTTGATCTAACAAGAAACATAATCGTAGGTGTTAACAAGTTGGAACCGCGAATCAAACGAATTAAACTTGAACTAGTCTAGAATTTATTGATTAAACTTAAAGCTTGTTTTTGTCACCTAAGATCTTGACAAAGATTAAAGGTTTTGAAAACAATATATTAGATCACCGTCTAATTCTTATAATCAACATGTTAAGATGTTCATCACAAGCATATCAAATCGGATTTCTCAAACTAGTCTAATCAGGTGTAGTCTTTTAATCATTTGAATCGTCATCATTGTCACATCCGAGAATTTTTGAAATTTTGAATGACGATTTCAATCTTTGACTTTTAGGGTATGACTTGACTTATAAGAACGATCATCATACAATCTCTTGCTACCAATGAACGAGTACACTTGCTCGTATGTGTTGCTAAAAAATTCGGTAACCGAGTTATAAATTTAAAACTTACCTGTATCGCGCGCATCAAACACACAAATTTGATAGTTAGAAGATAGAGAAGCGGTCAAGCCTTATGTAAGAAAAACGTATTAACCATGTTTAATCAAATATAATGCAGGTTTTAGTTTATAAGTGCAATGACTGTCATGTTTCATTGTTGATATATCATTCCTAGACTTAGGCGGTACTTCTTCCTAAGACCTAGACTTGGCAATTCTGTGACAATTAACCAAATCCGCATAAACCTCTTCGCGGTTATTTATAATCTATCTTAGGAGACAATAATGGTGATCTTATCGAATCCTAGCTCAACAAGACTTTACTCACTTACTGCTTAATGAGAATTTATATACTAGTAGTTCACTTGTCCAGATCTTTACTCAAGGAATCAGAACATCACTTGTTAATCATGTTTCACCTGCTGGTCCAACTTGTTCACTAAACCAGGAGTAAAGACAACACGTTACTTGTGATCCTATTGCTCTAGATATATAAATAGCAATATGGAGATCTATCTCGGTATCTAGTCCACTTGGTCTGCTTTCTAGACCCAGTTAAATGATAGGTTGCATACTTATAAATTGATAAAAATAAGACAACACACAATTTACAAGATGCAATCAGAAAACACATAAACCAAACATTAAATTATCATAATCATGGCTAATACCTAAAGGTATTAGCCAATAGCCATTGTAAAGTATATAGATTTGATAAACGAACAACTAAGGTAGTCTAACCGAGTTAACGAATGATACCAACAATCGAACGAATTTTAAGAGTATAAGAATTTACAAGGGTTTCCTATGGATTGAAGGGCGTTGCAAGACCTTTGTTGCTCCTCTTTTCTTCTAAAAATCGAATCTCGTGGTTACTTCCTTTCTCTCAGTCTTCGGTATAAAAATTGCACATTAAATTCGTATTTAGGGTTCGGTACTTATAGCCTCTGGAATTCGGTCAATACGCCGTATTGAAGGAGTTCAATACGGCGTATTAGAGTTTTCTTAGTATGGGGACCACGAATAATATCTTCTAGAATATTCTTGAGTTAGCCGTGAATACGGCGTATGTCTTCTGTATACGGCGTATTGGTCTTTATGTCTTCGTGGTTTCTTATGAAGTTCATACGCAGATACGCCGTATCTTCCTTGATGGATACGGCGTATTGGTTTTCAGAACAACTGATTCTTGATTTTTTCGTTTAAGCTTCAAAATGCGCGCCTTTTAGTTAAACTTCACCAATTGCTCCATATTTACTGCAAATAACTAATATAAGCAATTAAGTACCCATTCATGCATAAATAATATAAAACGAGCAATTTAGCTGGGATAAATGATGTTATAAAATAGACGTTATTTGATGTAATTAGTCATACTCCTTGAGTATCCACTGTCGAGGTACCAGATGGGCTCCAGATGTGTCTCTGCACAAATAATAAACTTGGGTTAGTTTCCAATGTGAACCCACTTTTTGGTGGGCTTTCTGGCTTTTAAGGCCTAAATTTTCTCACCTCTTTTAAATTGATCAAAATCATTAGGGTCGGTCGTGGAGTGTACAGTGCTTCCACATGTACACCTCACACCAATTGAGGACTCACTAGACTGAGAGGACTCAACTAGTGCTCCTTCTCTGACAAGAATGACACGATTGTGTACTCAGGTAAAATGATCATAACTTCCATAAATTTTAAATTCAGTGTCATTTCTACAATCATTAGGTTTGTGATCATTGAAACCACAGTGTGTGCATAGTGAGAAAGGCTTTGCTTTTGCTTTTAGGATCTGTTTGGAAAGAGATGCATACTGATAAGGTTATGCCTTGTAGTTTTTACTTTTTTCTAGTGAAGCAGTATACATATCATGATCTGCGGTCCTATGATCCTCCATCTTGCACCTCATGCAGTAGAGAATTCTATAACAATCATCAGTTGAATGATTGGTATAGTGACATAATTCACACTTTAGCATAGGTTTTTGAAGGGATTTAGGTCTACTTGATTTGGATGATTTAGTAACTTTAGATTTAACATCTTGACTTATTTTAGATGAACTACCTGAGTTAGATTATTCAGGTATTTGTTCATGAGTATCAGAGTTAATTTTCTCATCCATTAGCATTTGAACAAGTTTGGTCAGTTCATTGATTTTAGAATCTTGTTCAGTGTTTTTTACTTCAGTATGGACTAAAGAAGTGACTAGTTTAGTATTACTAACAGTGACAGGTCCCGAGACATTCTTATTTAAATATTCTTGAGTCTCAGGCTTTGTATGTTTCATGATACCCAAGCCAGATCTCTCCCTTGGAGAATGGTCTTGGTAAGTCAATGACATTTCCTCAGAGCTTGCAGCTGAAGGTTTTTTAGTGGAGGTAGGGGTATTTGAGGTCCGGATCCTGACTCTTTGGAAGATTCAGGATTAGTGGTTGCCTCAGTGAGTTTCAGACACCCATTGACAGCTTGACTTACAAGGACTAGAATTCTTCTAGTGTTAAAGTTTGGGAGTTTGCTGTCAGGGTTGTGTCTTTCTATCCAGTCTTTGGATTTAGGAACCATTTCATGGTCATAATCCAGGGAGGCAGGTATAAAAAGGTTTTCTTTAACCTCAATTTTAGATGAAGAATCAGTGAGAAGTTCACCACCAAGAATTTTCTTCTTTTGGTTAAGAATTTGCTCACTGATGCATTAACTTACTTTCTTAGAACTAGTTAGCCATTTTACATTAACCTTTCTTTCTTCCTTTAATTGTTCTTGAAGAGCATAGTGTTTTGAATTTGAAAAGTGATAGCATCAAGGTTTGCTTGTTTAAGAACAAGTAAATCATCTCTACACTTATTTAATTCAAAAACTATTTTGTTATATTTTGATAACAAGTTCAATCTTTGCTCTTCAATAAATTTAAGGCCAAGGTTGATATACTTGAGGTAATTTTGCCAATCGGCATCCTCATCCATGGAGAGAAGAATATTTACCTTTCTTATGATGATGTCAGTCCATTCACCATTGCGGGCATGATTCTTTCCACTGTGAGTTCATCATCAGCTAGAGCCATCAGTACCTTGAGTTCTGTCGTCTCTTCATCATCTGAGACTTCTTCCTCATCCCAATCAAAGGTTTCAGAAACTAGGCCTTTGTTCTTTGATTGAAAGGTCTTTAAGGCGTTGGTCTTGAACGACAACCCGCCTCTCATCCATAGTCCAATAGGACTCAGGCTTAATAGCACCTTCAGCAATTTTTGGCTGAAATAGACCATCCTTAATACATTTAATGTAGTGGGGTTCCATTCTTGCTAAATAGCAAAGCATTCGCTTTTTTCATTTATTAAATTTTCCCGGCTCTAGTTTGGGAGCAATAGCAGCATAGCTACCTCCCTTTTTGTCAACTAGCTGGGGTACGATACTTTGAGCAGCCATTTTAGGATCTAGGTTTTAAAAACTTTGAGCAGATTTAAGTGTTAAAAGTTTTATAAACCTTCTGCTCTGATACCACTTGTTCCCTTTTAATTAGTGAACAATAACTATGAAATTAAGATTCACTAACCCATGGCATGAAAGTAAAGTTAAGTTAAGTGATTCTTTGAAAAGGTTTTGTAAGAGTAAAGATAAAACAATAAGTAAAAGACACAAAACTAACTTTTCAACATTTAACTCTTTTTATTAAGAGTTATACCTCATTGTATGCGGAACTACAATGGGGATTGAATGACGATGTGTGTGTACGTGATCTCCTCACTAACAACTTTGCATAACTTAAAGTGTTATGCAAAGATGACAACTATGCTAACCAATTGATCTTGCTCAGGGACTTAGTTGATTTGGAGGAGTAGGTGTTTGTAAAAGATACGACTTTGAATGCATAAACTTAACCTACTCCTTTACAAGACATTTCTATTTATACTACTTAGGTAGCGTCATACCCTCATGGGTAATACGTGTGTGTCCCAATGTTGATAGGCTAGTACATATTATACAACTTTGTCTCTATAACAATTCTTATCTAAGTACGGGACAAACACACTTTCTAAGGTCAGTGCTGACACTGACCTTGTCTTCATACCCTATTCATGATAGTTTGACTTCAGGTGGACAAGAGCTTGGATTTATCCATTTCAAACTATCTCGCCTATTCTTCAAGCTCTTGTCTTCAGGGTCTTCTAGTTGTTGGAGACCGTATGGGGTTCAGTGAGTCTATTGCCACAACTCACTGAACCTATCACCTTCTTCTTTGGTCCAGGCTTCATTCATTGAGTACCGTCTCACTGAATGCTTAAGTCTTTCTTACAGACTCGGGTTGAGCTCTTGAAGGAAACCCACTAAGTGACTATTTACTCAGTGACCTTGGAATGTTAAAAAGTTATCTAACACTTAGGATATTTTGTATTTAAATCCAAGTAAAAGATCATTAGGCACTGAATTGGCCTAACAATATGAACACTGAAAAGTGTAAGACTTGTATGTTAACCAAAATCACTATGAAACCTTTTCAGAGTGTAAAATGTGAAACTGAAGTTTTGGAGTAAATACATAGTGATCTATGTGATTTGCATGCTGCTCCTACTTTGGGGAATAAGAAATACTTTTTGACTTCTATTGATGATCCTTTTAGGTTTTCTTATGTTTATTTGTTACATACTAAGGATGAAGCATTAGATATATTTAAAGTGTTTAAAACTGAAGTGAAATTGCAACAAGGAGCTCTAATTAAAAGACTTAGAACTGATAGAGGAGGTGAATGCATGGATACATTATATTTTCAGTCTGTGAGCATTATCCATGAAACGAATGCTCCCTATACTCCGTACAAAATGGTACCTCTGAAAAAGAAAAACAAGGTACTGAAGGAAATGTTAAGTCCATGTTGTCGAGTGATAGGTTATGGGGTGAAGCTATGTTAACAGTTTTTTACTCATTAAATAGGTTCCTAATAAAAGGAACAAAACTACCCCTTATGAACTTTGGACAAAAAGAAAACCAAACCTGAACTATCTTAGGGTTTGGGGTTGTAGGGCAGTTATAAGACTCCCTGATCAAAGCTAAAAACTTTGAGTGATAGAGGTATAGATTGCATATTTATCGGATATGCTAAGCATTCCAAGGCAAAATACTTTCTTGAATTCAAAAGACTTGGCATGTCCTACATTCAAAAAGTGCATTTACAGTGCAAATCACGATGAGTGCATCTTAAAATACCTCTCAAAAGTGAATTCTTGTGCCTCTGCACAGAAAAAGTATGCACATTCCCATAAGACAACAAAGAGATATATACACATAGAAAAGAAAAGCGACTCTAAGAATCATGGTAGACAGATCCCCATAGGACAAAGGTTTTCTCTAAATAAGTCCTCCAATGTGTATCTGAAAACAACGCCTCCTAGATCTGGTCTTACATGGAAACCAACGGGTAGAATCTTTACTCAAGTTGGTCTTAAGTGGATTCCCATTAGAAAGTCAGTTGAAACCCGCTACAACACGAATGATAGTGCTTCACCATTAGGAAAGGAAACACATAATCCTAAAACTGTTATTTGTGCAAACTCTTCTTCTTTGAGTGCAGGTACTTCAATGGCTTCCGAACCCATCTCTTCAAAGGGTTCATCTAATGTAAATATTCTATCAACATCTTCTTTGTATAAACATTCCATTTTTAATTATGTTAGAAAATATTTTTGAAAAAGAAAATACAAAAATATAAAATTTCAAAAAGAAAAATACAAAATTAAAAAATCTCAAAAAGAAAATACAAAATCAGAAAAACAGAAAATTTCCAAAAAGAATCTTCTCGACATGTCTCTTGGAATCGATAACATTTACGTACCTAGAAATGTTGATTAACATCGACACGGGCGTGTAAATGAAGTTCGAGCAAGAGTTTCAAATGCTTTCAAAACATGTCATTTCTAGTGCTTAGTGATATAGTAGTGATACGCGGTCGATTCACTATATATATATATATCGTTACACACTCCTCCGGCAACGGCGCCAAAAATTTGATCCCATCCGAACACACTCTATATAATATAATATATAAGTATATAAGGATTAGACAATTATAGTATAGTAAATATTTTCTGCCAGGTTTTAGAAACGAACTTTTAACCAAAGTTGTCTCAAAAACCTCCCGGGTCGTTTTCCCTCGACGAAATGCGAATTAAAAATCGGTAACGTTCGTGATCGCGCGTTTTGAATAGTTTCAAAGAATTTTGATTTGGGTTTTCTAAATCCTACTAAATATAAATGACAAGTAGATAAATGCACGAAAACAAGTAAACAAGAAATGAAAATTAAACACGTAAGCATTAAAACGTAAACGAGAATTAAAGAAACGCGACATTTAAGCAACTACATCAAATTTAAGCCCTACAACTTCAAATCTAATTTTTATAAATCCTAAATGACAAAATAAAATTTTCAAAAAAAGAATTTTATTTTTTTGATTATTTTTCTATTTTTTATGATTTCTTAAAGTTTTTAATAAAAATAAATGATTAAAAATACTAAACGTTGAATTAAAAATCTAAGAAAATTTCTAAAAGTAGCTAAGGTAAAAAAGAATGCTGGAAAATTATAAAAACCTAAAAAGCTAAACTTAATAAGCCGGGAAAAAGCTAATAAGCACACGAAGTGCTTTTTATAAAAAGAATTCAAAAAGGTGTTAAAAGAAATAAGAATGCACTTTAGGACGTAAAAGTCCCAAGGGCGTAGTGGTGAGTGTGTGTGGTGTTGAGGTTTATAAAAGGGTAGAGTGAGGCTGAGGTCATGGGTTCGAGCCTTGCTCACCCATGACTTCCTTCGTTCCCCTTTTTTTATTTTGCAAAAACTTTGAAAAGCAAAGTTATAAAACTAATAGAAATAAGCAATTTTTAAAAAGGAATTTTTTTTTAAATCTCAAAAATAAGCTGAAAATTAGCTTATAAAACAAACAACAACACTTAACCCTTTTTTACTTTTTCTTAAAACTCAATTATATTAATAAGCTAAAATAAGCTAAGACCAACTCAAATAAGCTATGACTAACCTAAAACTACCCTAATAAGCAAGTATAAGCATGGTTTAGGCTAAAAATTCAAACAATAAGCTAAAAATCTCAAATGAGCTTTTTGGTACAAACTGTTAACCAAACAGTCCCATAAGGCACTTTTGAGCTTATTTTTATCTAAGCAAATAGATCCTTATGGACTTTTGGCTTATTCCAGCTTAAACCTTGACCTGTAAGCTACTTGAAACAGCTTTTAAAACTTATTTTGAAAATCAAATGATTAAGGAAAAAGCTAAATAAAAAAGGCTTATGTACTCAGTATATGCTGAGTATTATTTCTTTTGGTTTTAAAAGACAGAATGCTAAAAGAAGGCTTAAAAACAGATTACTTAATAAGCTAATTTCTAAAAACTAAATTCAAACAAATTAACTATGACCTATAATCTACTTGTATTCTAAAAATTAAGTCCTAATAACTACTATTACCCTCTGACATTTGAGATTGAAAATGGCAGTTTGCATGTTTATGCTGCTGATGCATTTGACCATAACTATAACCAACAACTGCAAGCTAAAGGCTTGGCTTCTAACTCTTGTGAAATACCAAAGCAACAACAAATTCACTAAAATTAACAGCTAGAAAAGACTAGAGCTTAAAATGCATACTAAACTGAATTATGCTAACAGGTCTTAACAAATTTTATCAAAACTTTATTAAACCTAAGAACAACACTAAATCCTATCTTTATAAACCTACTTATGAGATTTAAAATGGATTTAAAAGACCAAATGACTAATGACAGCACTAACTTTAGTTAGTACTGTCATATGCCAAACACCCCTTTAAATTCTTTGATCCCATATTAAGCTTATGAAAATGAGATTTAATGCATAAACAAGTAATACCAGATAATAATAAGCTAATAATAAACCTAATTAACAGATCTAAGCAACTGAATAAGCAGAATTAATAAGCTACAAGATTATGCTAATATTTTTGGTATTTTTGACAGATTTATAACAATAATAAGCAAAATGAAATTTAAACTAACAAGCATACTCAATAAGCATCAAATAAGTATACTAAGCAGAAATAAGCAAATCTAAACTACAAATAAGCATCAAATAAGCAGATTATAAGCTAAGTAGAACAATTATAACTGATTTTAAATGATAATAGGATAAGAAAAGGGAACGAGAATGTACCTACCACCTCAGCTAAACAAAGAGGTGAATGCTCACAAAGAGTTATAACAGATGTTTATGCTTATGCTTAAGCTTAATCCCAAATCTTAATCTATTCCTAACACTTGACCTTCAAGCACTATTACCTACTTGAAAACTCTTAGCAGCCATCTAATTCCATTGAGTTCTCAAGCATTTGATGAGCTTTTAGTAGCTTAGAGATAGTATGTGCCTTTTATGAACAGTTTACGCGCTTATTTAAACCATAATTTTGCAGCAAAAAAGTTAACATATGAAAAGACAATTGATTAATAAGTAAACTTAAACTTTTTATTAATAGGAAAAAAATTGAGTACAAGAGTAAAACTGAAATCACATTAACTTGAAAAACAATAAGCTAAAAAGCATTACAATAAGCATAAGCTGAAAATCTATTCTAAAGCTACTAAAAAACTACTTAAAAGAACTGCTAATGTGAGTGAGGGAGAGCCCTATTTATAGTGCAAAAGTGAAGCTTCTAGGTCTTCACACGCTCCTCTTCATCTTTAAATCTTGGCCCTTTGTTTCTAACTGAATCTTGATCTTGAATTGTAACCGTAGGATGAAAAAATAGCACACGGATTGCCATGCTGGCAATCCCACATCTTTGGAGGGTTGTGCTTCTTTTACATGGATTTCAGTGCAAATTTCCCATTTTAAGTGTGTTTGTTTGAAGTCCGCGTGTCATTCTTTTGTCAGAGCTGTCCAATCAATATCAAAGGGTGACGTTTTTGATGCTGACATGGTACTTGGTACTTGGAATCTTCGTTGCCACGCTGGACGAGTGAAGGGATTGGGTTAATTACACTTAATTGGGGTAATTTATGAGGATGGTGAATTGGGGAAGACGGGTAAACAGTAAAACTGTTTTTCCCGCCCCCTAATTTTATTTGTTTTAGTGTTTGACTCGGGGTAAAGGGAAGGGTTGACTTGGGCTCGGGTAATTATAAAGAGGGATTGGGCTTGGGTAATTTTTGGGCCACGGTTAATATGAAAAAGGGTTTAGGGTTAATATGTAACACTTAACAACCGTTAGTCCCTAAATGTTAAAGGATTAACGGTGTTATCCATTTAGGGCTTTAGGTGAAATTGATTTAACATTAAGGCTCATTTGGGTATTTCAAGGTTTTGTCATTTTGTGGTTGACCAAAGTTTGACCATTGTTGACTTTTTGTTGACTTTGATGACCTTTTGATAGAAAACTTCCGTCTCTTGTGTACTCTTCTGTCTCGTGTTCGTTTTTGCCCGGTTTTGACCGTTTTCTTGTGATTTTTGCAATATCCGTACCTACACATCACAAATGACAAAACAAGCAATATACAAGCATAATTTGCACAATTTCATCATTTTAGGGTCATTTCTAGTATAAAATAGATATGTGATTTCTCACATATCAGTTGCCAAAAATGGTCTTCCTAAAATAATAGGAACTCTTGAGTCTTCGGGCATATCTAAGATAACAAAATCTATTAGAAGGATGAATTTATCAACTTTTATGAGAACGTTTTCGATTATTCCTCTTGGGTATTGGATTGATCTATCTGCAAGTTCTATGCTCATTCTTGTAGCCTTTGGTTCACCTAACCTCAATTTTTCATACATTGTATATGGCATCAAATTTATACTAGCTCCCATATCTGCTAAAGCGTTCTTGATATGCAATTGGCCTATGTCACAAGGAATAGTACAACTCCCTGGGTCTTTTTCTTTTGATGGAAGCTTGTTTAACAATACCGCTGAGCACCTTTCATTCATAGTTATCGTACAAGCTTCTTCGAGTCTTGCCTTATTTGTCAGCAAACCTTTAAGAAATTTAGCATACTTTGGCATTTGGTCTAGGGCTTCGATGAAAGGTAGATTTATGTGGAGCTGCTTCAGGTTTTCTAAGAACTTTTTCTGTTGAGCCTCTTCTTTTTCCCTCCTTAATCTTCGAGGAAAGTGATGTGTCATTGTGTGGTGTATATTTTATTGATTCAAGTTTTAAATTTATATTTTGCTGACTAAACCAAAAACAACTCTTTAACGGTCAGTGTACCCGATCGGTAGTAGTTTCGTGGTAAGTATGGTGTCGAACACTTGAAGCGAGGTTAAATCTATCAATTTAATTAATATCTTGGTAATCTAATCTATGTTAATTCTATTCTATTCTAAACCTATGTCAGTCCTAGTTCCTAATTCTAACGGGAAAAAGGGGTTTTCAGCCTGAAAGACTGGCACGGTTTGGCTGGTGACTATAATCAATTCAAGGCACTTTAACCCACGCGAGCTAATAAACAAAAGTAAAAGAGCGGTCGAGCCGAATATAAGAAAACTGTATTAACCATTATTAATCCGATTAGAATGTTGGGTTGTTTATTAAGTGCAATGATTTCTTCTCTCGAGGTGGCATATCATTCTTAAGACTTAGGCGTTACATCATCCTAAGAC
>BQNB010024661.1:0-60464 GCA_026074375.1 Tanacetum coccineum
AAACACAAAAACTTCACAAAAGCAACAATAAACAAAGCACAATCAAATAAGCAACTAGAATAAGCTATAACTTAACAGTTTTAAACCACAACCCCTCAAAATCTTAAAAATGAGTCTTACTACTTAAAACTTTAACAAACTGATTTTTAAGACTACTTTAAGCTAAGCTAAACTGACTTAAGTGTCAAATTACAATTTTAACCCATTTTGACCCATAAAAGCAGTTAAACCAAACACCCCTTTAAAAACTATTTTTAACTTTTTAACTTGATTCAAACTGTTTTAAGCTAAAACTTTTAAATACCAGATGTTAACTAAGACTACTAAGCAATATTAAGCATATATCAACAACAAATAAGCACTTAAATAAGCTGAAACGGATTTTGCAATTCTATAAGCTAATTAAGACAGATTTAGGAAAAACTTAAACTAGTGACTTCTAAACTATAATACAAGCATAATAAGCATTAAACATCACAAATAAGCATAAATAAGAAAAGATAAGCAGGCAATAAGCAACAATAAGTAGTTGAATAGTAAATAGACTAAAAACTTAAAATGAAAACTTACAAAGAGTCTAAGCTTTTTTTATGAATTTCAAAACCCAAAAAAACTTATCACAATCCTATAGCTTATCCAAATAAGCACTAACCCATGGCCATCCAAAATACACCATGCTCTATGAGATCTTCTTTATATATTTTTTTGGTATTTTTTAGATTTTTTTAAAAAACAATAAATAAAGGGTTTTTGGCTTTAAATAGCCACGTACTTTCTCAAATGTACCCATATGGTACGTGTACTAAATTTATTGCCCATATTTCATAGCTTTTCAAAGCTTAACAGGTTATATAAAATGATCAAACACAGAAACTTAAAACACAAACCTCAAAATTTCATTAAAAACTTAAACTTTTACAAAGGAAAGGAAATACAAATAGCTTTAAAACTTAAATAAAAATTACATTAAAAGAGACTAAAAACTTAGAAAAAACTCTCGTACTACAAGGGTTAAGCTCTCTATTTATAGGATAGGATAGATGCTTCGAGGTCTTTTAGCTGGTTTTCTTGTGTGAGAGGAAAAACAGCATCAATCTTGGGCCTTCAAATCAATTTGTGCTTCTTTAAATTCATCTTAGCCCTTGGATGTTTGCCACACCATCATTCCCCAATGATTGCTTTTGGATTGCAACTCTTTTACGTAGGTGTCAGAGCAAAACGTCACTCATTGCATCATTATTGGCTTTTAGAAGGTGGGTTTAATCCTTGGGGTAAGTGTAATTTTGGAAGTGGAGAGTGAACAGTGAAAATGGGGGTGGAGCGGGAAAAGGGGTTGTTCTGTTTGTTTAATTGGTGCAGAGTGAGGAGTTTGGTGAATTGGCGAACTTGGTCCCTCAACTTATATTAGTGTATAACATCTTTAGTCCTTTGCTGGTGGAATCTTTGGGTCCTTTAAGTTTTATATCGGTCTGCCACCGTTAGTCCTTTTAGGACTAACGGGGGTGTTATAAAAGGGGTTGTGGTTAACGGGAGTTATAAAGGGTGTGGTTTGGGGCTGGTGTTGGGCGGGTGTGGCAAAGTTAATATATATATATATTAAAAGGTATTTGGGGCTTTTTATAAGGCTTAAGGCTTGTAAGATATAAGTGGGCTGTCCCGGGCCCACTAGGTGGGTACGGGTGGGCCCACTTTTGGCAATTTAGGTTTTCGGGTTCGGTTTTCGATGCTCTTTCCAATGCCTCATCCCGGGGTTGACTTTGACTTGACTTTGTTGACTTTGACTTTTTGACTTGGCTTTGATTTTAACTTCTCTTTACGCTCTTTCCGTTCTCGTGCTCGGTTTTGTCATTTTGGCTCTGATTTTTGTCCTTTTCTTGGATATCCATTTCCTGCATAATACAAATGCAAAACATACAAATACAATGTATTTTTGGTACGTTTTTAGTCATTTAAGTTTGGTTTTAGTGGTCAAAGGTATGTGTAATTAAACGCATACCAAAATCCCCCATACTAAGATATTGTCGTGTCCTCACGCAATGCTATAGGTAAGCACTTATGAATCTAAGACTCTTAATCCCCCTTGACTAATTACCTTGAAAAGTAGCTAAGTGTTCATCGAGGGGAATTAAGGAATCAAGGGTTTAGAGAAGCCCCATTTTTACCATTTTAAAAGATATACACTTATTCCTACTAATATTTTTGTATTTTTCCTTCCTTTTTATATATATTTTTTATATATATTATATATATATATATATATATATTAGCAACTAACTAATTTGACTTTCGTTATTGTCAGAACCTTTAGGGATCATAGAACAAGATGCATTTCGATTCGAGAATGCCCCAAAAAGGATAAATTCATCGTTCCCGACTTTATCTCGCTCCATACAAGTTATAATGAAATCACTGTTAAAATATCAGTTAAGATGCTAACCCTACTCAAACTTGTAACTTGTGAACCCAATTTTCACTCCGACAATTTGTTATTTATTAAGAGTGAATGTGCCATTTCGAATTTCAACCATAGATCAACGTTTTTGCAGAAATTACTATGCTTCACGTCTGCCACCCAAGGAAAGGTATTAATGAGTTTGAAGGCGAGATTATCCCATGTAGCGACTTTCGTCTCGGCACATCCCAACCTTTCGGCTAAGTGACCAGGCTTTTGACACCTCACATAGACTAGTATCGGGACTCACGGACCTTAGGTTTTAAAAACTCTTCGGTTTCCCGTTTATACATAGCTTAAAATGAAATAGTCAAAGTTTAAAAGCATATTTAAATTTAACAAAAAGAGATCTTTTATTAATTCCACACTTAATATTTATAACAGTGATGCAATTGTAACCTCGACTTTTCGAAAGGCTGCAAACATCGGTTTGTGAGACGGCTAGATGCAGCAAACTTTGATCAGTCTTGATTTTTTTTCTTTCCTATAGCTTTACTTTAAAAGGCTGCAACATCGGTGTGAGCCAGCAATATACACAAACTTTATCAGCCACAGTTTATATTTATTATTAAATATTTTTTCTATATAGGAGAAGACTTATTTTTGAAAAATCAGTATAAGTTTGAAACTAAGACTAAAATTTTTGTATATTATCCACATAAAACTTTGTTGATTTTAAGTTTAATCTCCAAAAATAGCACGTTTATGATTCGGTTAGATGTTATTGGAGAAAAAGCCACAAATTACATACATTGAGCTCTTAAAGATTCCAACTAATCTTGTTTTTAGCTCCCCACTCATACTTAACTCTTATCTTTTTTGTTCTTCGGAATTTATTGTTGAAACGCTTAGCTAAAAGTTATTAAGGAAACGAAGCTAGAGCTCATCCAATGGCTCGATCGGAGTAAATTATTTCTTTTTCTACCAGCAGATAGTCAAAATTTGTGTCAACAACACTTATTTTATTTTTGAAAATTTTTAAATTTTTTTTATTTTTTTTTGAAATTTTGGTGGTAAAAATGGGATTACGTGAAAACAATGACTGCAGGCATAATCAAATCGATAGATCCCCCCATACTAGATTTAAACATTGTCCTCAATATTTTAAAAGGACTGTCACTACGTAAATCCTAGCGTTATTAAGTATTCTTAAAGATAAACATTAATCCGATTATTTTAGGATATTGGATTTTCCCATATGAAGTGTGGATTTGAAGACTCTTGTGATCGCAACAGGACAAAACCACGAGACGAGTAGCTTCAAAAATCCGGAGGAAAATCCTGGACAATCAAAAAACAAACAAACGAGAAAGGAAAGGGAACACCTCTCACTACAAAAAAACGCTCTATTCCATTACTACATAATATAACTACGGATAAGCATGGGGTGCCTCCCACGAAGCGCTTGTTTAGGGTCACTAAGCTTGAGCCAATCCCCGAATTAATTTGTCCTTGAGGAAGGTTTGGAGATCCGGGACAACCATTTGTGGTATGTCCCCTCCAAAGTAGTGCTTAATTCTATGACCGTTCACCTTGAAATTTGGCCCGGAGTTTTGAGATAACTCAACGGTGCCATATGGAAAGACTTGGGTAATGGTGAACGGTCTGGACCAACGGGATTTTAACTTGCCCGAGAACATCTTCAATCTAAGAGGTATAAAGAGGGGACTTGAATCATATGTTGAAAACGCGGGATTTGTGATCTTTGAAGTCTTGGTTCCTCTTTGTTTTTCTTTATAGGATTAAAGGTTCTCTTAGTCTTTGATCACGAAGTTCATTTAGTTCATTGAGTTAAACTTTTCGATGATCGCCCGTGGTCTCAAGGTCAAAGTTTTCATGCTTCAAGGCCTAGTAGGCTTTGTGCTAGAGCTCGATCGGTAGATGACATGAACTTTCCCGTCACGAGCTTGTATGGGGTACATCCGATGGGTGTTTTGTAAGCGGTACGGAAGGCCCAAAGTGCATCATCTAGTTTATCCGACCAAGATGCACGGTTCTCGCCCACGGTCCTTTTAAGAATTCGTTTCAAGCAACGATTGGATACCTCAACTTGCCCACTTGTTTGTGGGTGATACACGGTGGAGAGACGGTGAGTGACTTCATATTTAAGCATGACCTTTGCAAACTGGTCATTGTAAAAATAGGTTCCGCAATCACTTATGATAGCACGGGGGTTACCGAACTCGGAGGCGAAAGAGAGATTTAAAGAATTTCCAAAAACTCGGTGTGTCGTTGGCTGGGGAGCGCTTTCGCTTTCCTACCTTTTTGACAAATACGTCGATGGCCACGCAGTATATATTTGTTCCCTCAGTGGAAGACGGAATGGCCACATGAAAATCGATGCCCCACACGTCAAGGTTTCGCAAACGGATGGAACTTTGAGGCTTTCATCACGCTCAAAAAATTTCCTTGACGCTGGAACGAGTCATAATCTTTAAACCAACTCGTGTGCAACTTTGTAAATAGTAGGCCAAAAGAAACCTGGCATATTAAAGTCATTTTTGGCAGTGAGATTTTGCACAATGATTGTCCTCGGTGGGTCCATTATGGCAAGCTTCGAGGATGTCGAGAGCTTCTTTGCCGTACACACCGCCGGATCACTTGATCCGCACATATTTTGAACAAATAGGGGTCGTCCCAAAAGTAATGTTTAACATCCTTGAAAAACTTGTTCTTTTGTTGAGACGACATCCTTTTAACAATGAAATTCCGCGTGGTGTGTGGATGAGTTGTGTGTCGTTGTAGTTTGGCTCGTAGTGGGGCTGAGCGTGCTCGGGAGGGGGTTGGCTAGTTGCGGTCGGGGTTAGGGAGAGGTGTTTTATGAGGGGGGAGGGAGTAGCGTAGATTGGCTTTCTATATTAAGTGTCTCGAGAGGAAGTCTTTTCATTTATTCCTTTGGGTCGGAGCACATTTCATAAGGATTTTTCTCATCGGGGAAAGATGATCGGCCACGAGCTTCTCGAGCTCCCTTTTGTTCGTCAATTACTTTGAATTTGAACTCTTGAAGGAGGAGAACCCACCGGAGCAATATCGCCTTGGAATCTTTTTTAGCAAAGAGATATTTTAGGGCGGAGTGATCCGTATACACTATGCTTTTGTTCAAGATGAGGTCAGACCGGAATTTTTCGAAGGCATATGGTATGTGTTTAATTACACACACCTTTTACCTTTAAAAACAAGTTAAAATAACCAAAAAAAAATAAAAAAAACGGAACTTAAAATGACAAATTATGCATTGTTTTGCTAATGTGTTGTGCAGGAATACAGGATTATAAGAAAAGGACGAAAAACGAAGCAAAAACGAACAAACGGACAGGGAATGGAAAGCGTGGAAAAAGAACAATGTCAAGACCCAAAACCCAAGTATGAAAAAGTCAACCCCGACAATCAAAGTCAAACAAGGCCACAAGTGAAGAAATAGTAAGTTTTTGGGCTAAAATTGCCAAGTCCTTACTTATTTAACGAGGAAAAGAAGAAAAATACTTGCAAGGGCCCAATCTGCCAATACATCAAAGATATACCACAAGGGTCAATCCTGCCAACACTCCAAAGCTATAACTCACAAGGACCATGGATGAAATAACATTTATGACCTTTGGGGGGTGTTTCTGCCAAAATTCCAAACTTGTATAAACACAAGGACGAAATTTGCAAGGACAAATATAACCTAACCATGGAGGGCCATTTATGACAAACCCTCAAACTTCACCCTGTGTTTTAAAAACACTGTACATCTCTTCCCCAATTCCCGCCAACATTACAACCCCACCTCTGTCACCTCCCCCCTCCTCGAACACTGTTCAAAACCGTCCAAAAACATCACAATAACAAAACCCCACACCCACATGGTCTTTGTACATGCTGGCAATCCTCCAAATTCTCATTGGCTCAAGAAATCATACGGCTAAGATTGTTTACCTTTGGCAACAAGAAAAATTAAGGGCTAGGATTGCTTTGTGTTTCTACACACACAACAAGCACACAAGACTCATTCTACTCAGAGAACTAGCACAAAAGGAGAAGACAAGAAAGCCAAGACCCTAGCCCGTTTTCTATAAAAAGCTCTTGTAAGCCCTTGAGGCAAAGGCAGTTAGAGTTTTTAGTGAGTAGTTTTTTTTAGTCTAGAAAAGTTTTAAGTTTTCAAGTAGTGTAACTTTTATGTACTTGTATTTTTAAGATTAATGAAAATTCAGTTTGATGTTTTAATTTTTGTTCAAAATTCTTAAGTTAAGTCTTTTAAAGCTCACATAAACCACTCTATAATCTGTTTGAATTACTATACAAGAATTAAGAAAAGAAAAAAACAAAAGGAAAAGAGCAAGGGTGCTGAATTATAAGCTATTGGATGAATGGGCAGAAATGGATGGCCCATTGGCTTCTTAGTTTAGCTTATTTATAAGCTTGGGTAGGATTAGAGCTTATTTAGGTTCTCATTACTCCTGTTTTGAGCAAGGAGTCAAGGTACACTTCTTTTTAAATTTTTGCTTAAAGTTACTGTAGCATAGCTTATTTTCAGCTTATTTATGTCTTTTTGTGCTTAGTTGTGTTTAGTTATGCTTATAAATGCCTCTTAGTTGCTCTAGTTTCATTTACTTACCATTTGCTTAAAACTGCCTTAAATTACTTGTGCCTGCTTATTTGCTTATTTGCTTAGTTAAGTGCTTATTTGCTTTGTATTTTTGCTTTTTATTACTTAGTATTGTCTATTTAATATTTGTCCTTAAAATTCTTAGCTTAAATCTGTCCCTAATAGTCTTAAAATCCAAGTTTAGAAATCTAAAGGGGTGTTTGGTACAAGCCCAAAATGGGTCAAAATGGTGTCATCATGGGTTGTGGCCATTTGGCCAAATTTGGTTAGCATTATTAAGCTTATTAGAGTCTGATTTCCAAACTTTTTAAGTCCAAAAAGTGTTTTTCAAAGTTTTCTCATTGTTCTCTCAAAACTGTTGAATTTTAAGAAGTTTCCATGAGTTTATTTGATTAAGCTTTTAAAAACCAGAAGTTAGGTCTTAAAGTAGTGTCATTTGGTTTGTTAAAATCAACTAGTTTAGTGTTTAGATTCTACTTGCATTTTACTTAAAACTGTCAACTCAACTTTGTGCTTTTCAAAAGTAAAAAAATATGCTGAATTTCATTTCTCATTATCAGAGGGTAAACATTGTTGTTAGGACCTAAGTTTTTGTGCATAAGTTCAGTATAAGTTACTTTTCATCTGTTTTAAGTTGCTTTTTAGTTTTGAGCTTATTAGGGTGCTTATTTTTAAGATCATCTTTTCACCAAATTTCTTTGCAAAACTGCCCTGGTGCTAGGAGGGGATTTTCAGATTGCTTTTTCTTGCTTGATAATTGGTGTCTGCTCAAGATATTGGCTTTCATAGAAAGCCAATAAGCCCCTTTATTAAGCCCTAGATTTTCAGACCTTAGTTTGGCCTCTAGGTAGCTTAAATTTAAGCTCAAATTAGGCTATTGACTGTTTTACTTAGTTTAGTGTAGTAAATAGCTTAACTTCTTTTCTAGCTTATTAAGTGCTTATTAGTTGTTGAATTCAGTTCTTACTTGCTTATTAGATTTGCTTATAAGCCTGTTTTTGCTTATTGCTTTGTCATTTGCTTATTCATCTTTAAAAGCCATTAAGAAAAGCCACTTGTGCCTTAAAGCCCATTCAAGCTTGCTGTCTGTTTTAAATAAGCCTTTTCAGCTTATTTTTAGCTTTTCTCAAAAAGTCGTAGTTATAAAAAATGATAAGCTCAAGGTGCTTAACAAGTTTGGTTAAAAAGTTTTTCTAAAAAAAGAGGAGATAAGAGGAAACCCGGGTGAGCAAGACTCGAACCCGGGTCTCAACCCTCAATACACCTCTTTTATAACAAACACTCTTACCGCTGTGCCCTTGGGTCTTTTCTGTTAGACCCTTGGGCACCTTGGTATTTAAGGGTGTTTGGCCCCTTTTAGCTATAAGCTCGTTTAAGCTTATTTTCAGCTTATTTATAAGCCGAATTTCGGGTTTCTTATTTTTCTTAGGATAGTTTTAGGGTAAAGCAATTTTAGTAATTTTTTCAGAATTTTTAAAAATAGTTTAGTATTTTTTATAATTTAATTTCGTTAAAAGTTTTAAAAATTCATAAAAAATACAAAAATTATCAAAAAAATATTTTTCTTTTTTAGGAAATTTTCTTTAGTCATATTTTACGTAGGAAAAATAGAAAAACTTTCGTAGGGTTAATTTTGCAAACTTTTGATTTTTAAAGAACGGGTCTCGGGTACGGTTCTTGTCTTGACTCGTTTTTGGGTCAAACGACCTCCGTTTTCAGTCTAGTTTTTTTTAAACTTCGTTATTTGTCATTTAGAATCTATTTTAGCTTTTAAATTTGTTTTAGGGTTTAATTTGCAAAATTTAGGTTTTTGACCCTCGTTTTTCGTGCCCGTTTTAGGATTTAAGTTATTTAGCTTTCATTTTTAGGTTTTTCTCAATCGTTTTTGCTTGTTATTGATTAATTTAGCTTTCTACTCTCTCAAATCATTAATCTCATTCAAACTCCAATTTTCCGACTGTATCGATTCTCCAGCACAGCCTCGTTGGGGATAAACGACCCGGGGATATTCTATACTACTCCTCGGTTTCATTGATTGTTTTTAGATTATACTTATTATATATATTTTATTATATATATTATATATATAGTTTAAAGATTTCAGATCCAATCAGAGACTAAAAACTTAGAAAAAACTCTCCACTACAAGGGTTAAGCCGTCTATTTATAGGCCAGATAGAAGGACCTAGACCCTTGGCTTGGTTTTTTTGTGTGAGAGGAAAAGCAGCATCAATCTTGGCCCTTCAAATCAACTTGTGCTTCTTTAAATTCATCTTAGCCCTTGGATGTGTCCACGTAATCATTCCCTTATTGCTTTGGATTGCCAACGTATCAGAGCAAAAACATCACTCATTGCATCATTATTGGCTTCTAGAAGGTGGGTTTAAGTGGGATTAACCTCGGGGTAAGAGTAATTTTGGGGATGGAGGGTGAACGGTAACAATGGGGGAGTGAGCGAGAAAAGGGGTTGCCTATTTGTTTAATTGGTGCAGGGCACAAGTTTGGGTAAATGGCAAAAATAGTCCCTCCATTTTATATGAGTATATGCACTAAAGGTCCTTGGTGGTATAACTTTGGTTGCACCGTTAGTCCTTAAAGGACTAACGGGGACGCTATAAAAGAGGGTGTGGTTAACGAGGTGTTATAAAAGGTGTTGGGCTAGTGTGTTTGGTACCGGTATAGGCATAAAAGACTTGGGCTTTTTAATTTAGTTTAGGGGTATAAAGATAAAAGTTGAGGCTTTTCCAGGCCCACTAGGTGGTGTACGGGTGGGTCCCACTTTAGCAATTTAGGTTTTTTGGGTTCGTTTTCGATGCTCTTACAAATCCAACTCCCCGTGGTGACTATTAACTTTATTTAACTTTTACTTTCTTGTTGACTTTTGGCTATTTACTAGACTTCTCTTTACGCTCTTTCCTATTCTCATTCACGGGTTTGTCGTTTTGCTTCGATTTAGTCCTTTTCTTTGGATATCCATTAACTGCATAATCCAAATCAAAACATTACAAATACAATGGTAATTATTGGTACGTTTTTTAGATCCATTTAAGTCTGGTTTTAGAGGTCAATATGTATTTTGGTAATTAACACATACCAGGAAAACCTTGTTTAGAGTAGCCTTCAAAAGATATTTTTGAAAAAGACCATTCTTGTGTGCTTGTCAGAAAGGAAAGAGCAACAAAAAGCCCCTATAAGCAACTTGAGATCTCAATCAGCAAACCCTTACATATGCTTCATATAGATCTATTTGGTCCTACCAATGTTAAGAGTTTAATGAAAAATTCTTATTGCCTAGTTGTTACTGATAACTTTAGTAGATTTTCTTAGGTATTCTTTTTGGCCACTAAGGATGAGACTAGTGGGATATTAAAGACCTTCATAACAGAAATAGAAAATCAACTAGACCATAAAGTAAAAGTTATCAGATGTGGTAATGGGACTGAGTTCAAAAATAGTGTAATGAATCAGTTCTGTGAAATGAAGGGGATTAAGAGGGAATTCAGTATTGCTAGGACTCCTCAGCAGAATGGTGTTGCTGAGAGGAAGAATAGAACACTAATAGAGGCACAAGAAACTATGTTAGTATGACTCTTAGGTTACCAACCACCTTTTGGCTGAGCAGATAATAACTGCTTGCTATGTGCTTAAAAAATTGGGGTCTTGAGTCATTAAGCCTCATAACAAGACACCTTATGAACTTATTCGTGGGAAGAACCCATTGATAGACTTCATAAAACCTTTTGGGTGTCCTGTTACCATCTTAAATACCAAGGATCATCTAGGCAAGTTTGATGGAAAATCTAATGAGGGATTTTTTATTGGGTACTCTGTAGTTAGCAAGGCTATAAGAGTATTTAACAAGAGGACCAGGATAGTTGAAGAAACCTTAAACATTAGATTTCTTAAAAATACACCTAATGTGACAGGAAATGGACCAGCACTTGCTTTTGATGGTTGATCTTTGACAATCTCTATTGAACTCATGTGCCAGTTGTTGCAGGTGGTAGTGAAAGAAATCAAACTAAATGGTATTGCAGGAACTAGAGCTTACTTTGTAATGGGTCATGCATGAGAAAAGACAGCAAACCTAACAAGAATACATCCAAATCCCTATCTGCAGACAACTGATCCTTAATCAAAAAGATCCAAATTCCAGTGAAGAAGATGCTGAAGAAAGACTACTGAAATGTGTGATGAAGTGGAGCTTCGAATAAAGATGGGAAGGATGATCAAGCCACAAGAAGTGAGTTTGAAAGGCTACTTCAACAAGAAAAGCAAACTGTACATCCTAACAGCACTAATAGTATTAATACTGTTAGTACACCTGTTAGTGCTGCTGGACCATCTTTTACTAATGATGATCCATCATCACCAGTTAATGCTGCTGAAGCTTCTAATGCATTTGAGGAACATCTATTTGAAAGATTTTCTCCTTTTAAAAATGCATTTACACTTCCACCAGTTTCAAATGTGACTCAATAATGATACTAAGACATTTTTGGTAATGCTTATGAAAGAATGAAAAAGAATAATGGGTGCAAGAGGCTGACCATAGGTTGAACAACTAGAAACAACACTAAATGTCAGTCTATTCCCAAAACCAGAATTAATAAGGAGTCACATCCTAAAGACCAAAATCATTGGAGTCTTAATTCAGCTTATTCAAACAAGGAGAATGACTAATATTACTGATGAACATGCTAATGTGTATGTTACATTAATAAGCAGAGGGAACAAATCATAAAGATTATCAAAACTGCTTTCGCATGTTTTTTCTCTCTAAAGGAACCCAAAGAAAAGTGATTCAATGCTCTGGAAGATCCAGTTGGATAGAAGCAAAGCAAGAGGAGCTTCTACAAATTGTCAACTTCAGAAGGTTTCGACACTCGATTATATCAACCTAATGGCAAGATGGCCATTGGAACAAAATGGGTCTTTAGAACAAAAATGAATGAGAGAGGCATTGTAGTGAGAAACAAGGTAAGACTGGTTGCACAAAAGTGTTATACCTCTAAACAAAGGAATTGATTATGATGAAGTAGTTTTTTGTCTCCTGTTGTTAGGATAGAGCAAATCATGTTATTTTATGCCTAATGCATCATTTATGGGGTTTATTGTGTAACCAGATGATGTAAAGAGAGCCTTCTTATATGTTACTATTGAAAGTGAGTAGGTTTTATGTGTGTGTCAACCTCCTATTTTTGAAGATCCCAGTTTTCCCTGATAAAGTGAATAAGGTAGAAAAATGCTTTAAATATGGTCTACATCAAGCTCACTGGATGCCTGGTATGAGACCTTGTCTACCTACTTAATTGAAAATGGAGTTTAGAAGATGGCACAATAGATAAAACTTTTGTTTCATTACAAGAAGGACAAAAGGTGATATCTTGTTTGTACAGGTGTAAATGTTTGATGATATCATCTTATTGGTCAGACTAAGAAATCTTATTGATGAGTTTTTTGAAGTTTTATGCACAGAAGATACAAAGAATGAGTCTCTAATGGGAGAACTCACTTTCTTCTAGGAGTTACAAGTAAATACAGAAAGAAGGAGTTGACTCTTTATTTAGCCGGAATACAAATATGTGGTCCGAAGTATTGAAAAATTTGATTTTGCCATTGTAAAAGAACACAAGCACACCCTTGGAACCATAACAAGGCAATGATTCAAGGAATGAAGAAGCTGATAAGTGTTGATTGTCCATTTATACAGATCAATGAATTGATCATTGTTTACTTAACAGCTTCTAGGCCGGACCTAATGTTTGCGTTTGTGCTTGTACAAGGTTCCAATTACAAACCCTAAAATGTCCACATCGTTCATAGTTGTGAAGAGGATCTTTAGACCATGAGAAGGTCAACCTAAATTGGGCCTTTGTTATCCTAAAGATTCACCACTTGACTGGAAACTTTTGGTCTGATAGTGAATATGCCGAGTAAGCCTTGACGTAAATCACAACGGAGGTTGTAATTTCTTGGTAAGAGGTTGATTTCATGCAATGTAAGAAGCAGACATAACTATTGTAAAATCTACTATTGAAGCAGAGTATGGTTTGTTGCTGCTAAAATATGCTATGGACAGGTGCTATTGATTTAAAATCAAATGCTTGATTATGGTTCAACTCATGAACACCTAAGATTATCATTGATAATGAAAGCACCAATTTGTATTGTGAAGGAAATCCATGTTTCACTCTAAAACCAAGCACATAGAGATTAGGCACCATTTCATCAGAGATTCTTATAAGAAGAATTTGATTCAAGTGATAAAGATTCACACAGACCACAATATTGCAGATCTTCTCACAAAGGCATTTGATGTTAGCAGGTTTAACTTTCTAATTGCTAGCATTGGATTACTTAATCCTCTGAAGTATAGTTTGAGGGGAGTTTTAATAGTTTGGATAACATTCGTTAACTTTTATTCATGGATTGTGCATCAATATGGATCCTCATGAATTCTCACATGCCTATCTAGTCTTTTCTAAATGTGCTTTTAATGAATAGCAGCGGCATTTTGTTTATAATTATATATAGACAGAGTTAATACCTGATAGATATCTCTAGTACTTGCTAGGCAAAAAGTTAGTACAAAAGTTGAACCAAAGTTAGTACCAGGTTGGGTTATATCATGAAAGTTACAACTGCTGAGCAATTCTTAACCTGTGAAGCATTATTTGAGGGGAGGTCAATTAAGAATGAATGAAAAATGATTAAAACGATCAAGTAGATTATGGATTAAAGGGTCAGACAAACCCACTAATACCCCAAGCTTACCACATCTCACAATTACTCAATTCCTACAATAAAAGAATACCAATCATTATTCCATCATCATATCAACCCAATAAAAGGACCTGCAAACCTAGACAGCCATAAGAGACCACTGAGATATATCTTAGTCTAGGTGGACCTATTAACCTTGTTTGCAGATGAGACTGTGTCTATAAGGGAGTGGGTAAAGAACAAAAAAAAAGAATGGAAAAGGCTCCACACTGGCTTCTACTAGATGCAGAAACAGGACAATGGTAAAACGATCAATAAGACCCAATGCCATAGCAAGCACTTAATAAGTCATATCCTAGGGAACAGAATTCAGGATGTCCTAGGTGCCAAGATACCCTATTTGGAGTTACAGATGCTCAAACTAGGTTTGAGACTCTGCATCCTAAACCATTCCAATGATCCCCATCTCTCTCAAAGAGGTTACACACTTGGAAGTGAGGAGAAAGTATGAAGACTATTTGAATTGATGGAACCTTTGTATAAAATTGTCAGATTGGTGAGCAAAAAGAAAAGAGAGATGTCGTGAGTTGAATAAATAAAGATAAATTTGGAATAAAAACAGAAAAGATTGATTATTGTAAGCAAAAAGAATTGAGAATATTGTGATGCATAAAAACAAAAAAAAGAGCTTGTGAAAGAACTCTTGATGAAATAGAATGTCCTTATTGAATGACAATAGCAGTTTAATTGCTGGTAACTCAAACTTAAATGATGTTAGCCTTAGGTTAATACTTTTAATATAACATAATGTTGTAAAGCAAAAAGATTCACTAAGCTGTCATACAGAAATGCAGAGCAAGCTTAGTAGTTGAAGCAGTGATACAACTGTGATCTGAGCCTGGTTCGATAATGCTGTTAGGTCCACCATAGTGCTGTTAGTTAAGAAAATGTGTTTGATAGGGCATAACTTAGTGTTGCCAGATTCAAGTTAATGCTCGCTGAGAAGGGTGATTTTTAATAAATAACTTCGTTTCAGGGTTTTCATTCGATTCTTATTCGATTTCATTCAATCATTAAACAATGCTCTCTAAAAAAACGTAAACCCTAACACAATTTCACTTTAAAATCAATCATCCAAATCACAAAACAATGTCCACCTAAACTTTGCTGACACTTGTAATATAGTTGCATTCTTTAGTGAAATACCTTGGTGGAAAGTAGATGAGTTTCATGAAAATTATTGATTTTCCTGAATGCTAAGCCAAGTTCATTATGCTTACACTGTCAATCCTATACTATCTACACATCTTGTCATTGAACAATTCCGGATCAACACAAAGGCAAAAAATTAAATGTTGAATCTCAGTTACAAGTCAAGTCCCTGTTAATAAAAAGAAGGTGATCATCACGGAGACAATTATTAGAAGTGATCTTCACTTAAAAGATGCAGGTGGTATTGATTGTTTTCCAACTGCTACTATTTTTGAAGAACTGGCGAGGATGGGGTATGAAAAACCTTCTCAAAAGCTTATATTTTATAAAGCTTTTCCTTTTCTCTCCACAATGTAAGTTCTTAATCATAACCATAAGCAATGCCTTAAGCCAATACCACTGCATGAAAAACGAATTCAAGTATACTATGGCCTCTGCAATTATATTGCTTGGCCACAAACCAAAGAATTTAATTCTGTCCAAATTACTATTTGAAGCTAAGTGTAAAAGCACTTAGAGGGAGAGGTTAAAATTTCTGATGAATCCATATTTGTTCCAAGTTTTTATTAATACACAAACACCTTGGTGATTATGGGCACATCAGACAAGAAAGATTTTAGAGTTAAGCCCCCGGTCACTGAAGTAACACAAAGAAAATCTGTTACCAACATGAAGATGAGAAGGAAAAGACTTTTACTGGGAGAGTACACCCCTGTTTGCAACAATGGATGGTTCAAGCTAATCAAGAAGAGGGTGTAGAATTCAAGCATTCTAACTTCTTCTCAAAACAGACACCTATTAACTAATGCAAAACCACTACAATAACCCTAGAAGAAACAGTCCTAGAAGGATGCAGAAAAAGACTACTAGCAGGTCCACACCCTAGTGATTCCTACTACAATAGCTGATGTACATAAAATAAAGAGTCTATGCCTACACATTCCAATGATCCGGTCCAGGCGGCTACCAATGGTGAGGATAGAGATTGAAACATCACTGATTTTATTGGATAATGTGTACCAAATGGTTCTGAGATAGTCCTTAGACCCCTGGAACATACTAAGACTGCTCAAACTCAGAGAAGATCACAATTTGAAGCCTAGAGTTAAAAAGTTTAGAGAAGAAAGCAGGGTTTAAAGAACTCATAAATTTAAGAGACGTACAAGGTTGGAGTCACAAAAAAGAAGTATACTCAGATTGATGAAAGTTATGGGGTGCTCAGAAAGATGAATTCAATCCAGGGGATGAGTATGAAGACATTGATAAGGATGCTGAAGTTTCTTTAGTTGATGAAATCCAAGGGAGGTCAGATGATGCAGAAATGTTTGATACAGATGCTCTTATTGGTAATGATGTTTTTGCTAAAAATGATATGATTGAAAAAGACCAAGATGTGATTCCTAAAGAAGTTAGTATTGCTGCTCCCTCTACTACTGTTGTGTCACCACCTGTTATAACTGAAGTAGAGATTACCTTAGCTCAAACATGCTAAATTGAAGAGTGAAAAATAATAAGTTATGATGGAGCCATTACAGAGTACGATCCACAACATTTCCGACTTCACAATTCCCAAAGCTTAAAGGCATTACTTTTTAGAGATGCTAGTGAAAGCACAACAAGAACGACCAACAACATGATATCTTCTCTAAGCATCAAAGAAAAGGGAAGCCTAAGAATGGATGACCTGAAGTGCCATTGAAGAAAAAGGATTAAATTGCTCTTGATGAAGAAATGGCTAGAAATCTTGAAGCATCAAAATACAAGCTGAACTATTGAAAAAGAAAGGTTTGGCAAGGAAAAGGAAGAGGAAAGCCAACATAGCTTTGATTGAACTCTCCCTCAACAACAACAACGAGGAGGAGGAAGAAGATGAGAGATCAATCAAAGCTATGTTGGCTTTCCTCTCCTTTTTCCTTGCCAAACGTTCTTTTTGCATAAGTTCAGCTTGGTATTTGAGCTTCAAGATTTCTAGCCATTTCTTCATCAAGAGCAATCTAATCCTTTTTCTTCAATGGCACTTCAGGTTTCAGTCATCTTACTTTCCCTTTATCTTTGATGCTTAGAGAAGATACTGATGTTGGTGTTCTTGTTGTGCTTTCACTAGCATCTCTAAATGTAATGCCTTTAGCTTTGGGAATTGTTGAAGGTGCTGTTGTGGCTGTACTCTGTACTGGCTCCATCATAACCTTATATTTTTCACTCTTCAATTTAGCCAATGTTTGAGCTAAGGTAATCTCTACTTCAGTTATAACAGGTGGTGACACAACAGTAGTAGAGGGAGCTGCAATACTAACTTCTTTAGGAATCACATCTTGGTCTTTTTCAATCATATCATTTTTAGCAAAAACTTCATTACCAATAAGAGCATCTGTATCAAACATTTCTGCATCAAACTTACCTTCCCATGGAATTTTCATCAACTAAAGAAACATCAGCATCCTTATCAATTCTTCAATACTCATCCCCGATTGCAATTCATCTTCTGAGCACCAAACTTTCATCATACTGAGTATTCTACTCTTTGTGACAACCAACCATGTACAGTCCTCTTAAATTTATTGAGTTCTTAACCCTGCTTTCATCTCTAACTTTTTAAACTCTCAGCTTCAAATTTGGTGATTCTCCTGAGCTTGACTTGAGGCAGATTCATAGTATGTCCAGGTCAATGGACTAATCTCAAGACAATTGGTACACATATCCATCAAATCAGTGAGTTTCAATCTATCCTCACCACTGAGCAGTGGATCATTGGAATGTGTAGGCATAGACTCCTCATTTGGTACATCAGCAGTAGAATCACTAGGGTGAGGAACTGCAGTAGTCTTTTTCTGCTTCCTCCTAGACTGTTTCTTCTGGGGTTTAGATGTAGATGGTTGAATAGTAATAGGTGTCTGTTGAGAAGCAGTAGGAATGCCTGAATCTACACCCTCTTCTTGATTAGTTGAACCATCATTGTTGCAAACAGGGGTGTTACTCTCCCAGAAAAGTCTTTTCCTTCTCTCTTCATGTTGGTAAAGATTTTCTTTGTGTGTGAGGGGTTAACATAAATCTTCTTGTGATGTGACATATCACCAAGCTGTTGATTAATAAACACTTGGAACAAATCATGGATACATCAGAAATTTAACCCCTCCTCTAAGTTGCTTTAACCATGAGCAACAGAAAATTAACTTGACAGATTAAATATTATGTTTGTGGCCAAGCATATAATTGCAGAGGCCATAGTACTACTGAATTCGTTCCATGCAGTGGTATTGGCACTAAGGCATTGCGTAATGGTATGAATTAAGAACTTACATTGTGGAGAAAAGAAAGCTTTATAAAATATAAGCTTTTGAGAAGGTTTTTCATACCCCATCCTTGCCAGTTCTTCAAAAATAGTAGCAGTTGGCAAACAATCAATACCACTTGCATCTTCTAAGTGAAGATCACTTCTAATAATTGTCTCCGTGATGATCACCTTCTTTTTATTAACCAGGACTTGTAACTGACGTTCACCATTAACCGTTTTTGCCTTTGCTGTTGTCCAGAACTGTTCAATGCAAGATGTGTAGATAGTAGGATTGACAGTTAAAGCATAATGAACTTGGCTAGCATTCAGAAAATCAATAATTTCATGAAACTCATTACTTTCACCAGGTTTTTCCAAGAATGCAACTATATTATGAGTGTCAGCAAAAGTTAGGGTGGACATTGTTTTGTGATTTGATGATTAAAGATGAAATTGAGTTAGGGTTTACGTTTAGAGAGCTTTTGAATGATTGAAATCGAATAAAGAATCGAATGAAACACCCTGAAATTCGAAAGGTATTAATATTAAATCACCCTCAGCCCGCATTAACTTGAACTGTGCAATCAACAAAGTTATGCTAACAACATTAACTTAAACTAACAGGCACTATGGTAAGCCTAACAGTCATTAAGTAACCCGGCAGTAGTTACTCAAACAGCATCAACATAAGCTATACAGCATTAATGTATACCCAACAGTAGAAACTTATGCTTAACAACATTAAGTTATATTACAAGTATTAACCTAAGGCTAACAACATTAAGTTTGAGTTACCAGCATTAACTGCAATGTCATTCCAAAAAGGACTTCTATCATCAATTAGTTCTTCTCACAAGCTCTTTTTTTGTTTTTATGCTCACAATATCTCTCAATTCTTTTTGCTTACAAAATCACTCTTTTCTGTTTTTATTCACACATTTCTCTTAATGTATTTTCAACTCCCCCCCCACAAAATGGGTGGGGACACCCCCCCCCCACCACGACACTCTCTTTTCTTTTTGCTCACCAAATCTGACAATTTTGTACAAAGTTCCATCAATTCCAATAGTTTCATACTTTCCTCCTCACTTCCAAGTGTGTAACCTCTTGAGAGAGGTGGATCATTGGACTGTTTAGATGCAGTCTCAAACCTAGTTTGAGCATCTGTACCTCCCAATATGGTATCTTGGCACCTAGGACCACTACCTGAATCAGTTCCCTAAGGATTTGACTCATTAAGTGTTGCTATGGATTGGGTCTTATTGATGTTACCATTGTCCTGTTCTGCATCTAAGCTAGAAGCAGTAGTGGCAGCCCTTTCCATTCTGTCTTCCCACTCCTTATAGACAGTCTCATCTGCAACAAGGTTAATAGGTCCACTAGACTAAGATATCTCAGTGGTCCTTATGGCTGTCCTAGGTTTGCAGGTCTTTTTGGGTTGATATGATGATGGAACAATGATTGGTTTCTTTATTGTAGACTTGAGTAAATGTGGATGTGGGTTGGGGATTAGTGGGTTGTCCTGACCCTTCATCCATATCTACTTGATGTTTTAATCACTTTCATTCATTCTTAAATGACCTCCCCTCAAATAATGCTTCAAAGGTTAAGAATTTGCTCAGCAGTTGTAACTCTAATGATATCCCAACGGTACTAACTTTGGCTCAACAGTACTAACTTTTGCCTAGCAGTACTAAGAGATATCTAACAGTATTAACTCTGTCTTTAATAATTATACAACAACATGCCTCTATTCATCACAAGCACACTAGAAAAGACTAGATAGACATGTGAGAATTCATGAGGATCCATATTTATGCATAACCCATGAATAAAAGTTAAGAACTGTTATCCAAACACATTAACCTCCCCTCAAACAATACTTCAGAGATTAAGTAATCCAATGCTAGCAATTAGAAAGTTAAACCTGCTAACATCAAAAGCCTTTATGAGAAGATCTGCAACATTGTGGTCTGTGTGAATCTTAATCACTTGAATCAACTTCTTCTCATAACAATCTCTGATGAAATGGTGCCTAATCTCTATGTGCTTGGTTTTAGAGTGAAACACTAGATTCTTCACAATACAAATGGTTGCCATCTTATCGAAATGAAAATCTTGGTGTTCATGAAGTTGAACCCCGCTACGACATATTTTAGGGGTGTTACAGATTGGTATCTAGAACCAAGGTTATAGAGAACCATGTCATATATTTTTACCTAGACTATAACCGTTTTCACAAACATTGCATCACATAAAACTTTTCATGTGCATACATTACTTGCGTATACTATTTGCTTACATGACTTATATACGTGCTTACTCTATCTTGCGTATATTTATACACTTGCCTCATACTATATTATATAAAACCCTGGATTGTCACAGCACTATGACCACAGCTCCTCCCACACCTTCACCTGCTACTACACCAAGTGCCGAAGTATTTGCTCCGTTTGTCATCATATCCAATTCTGACAATGAGATTACTACCTTACCCGTTAGACCCGGACCACCATCACCCGATCGCACACCGGCTTTGTATGGCTACCCACTGGATTATGGTGATGACTCATCAGATGAAGATCTGAGTGAGACTGCTAAGTCACTCTACACCCACACTGCTTCGTCATCAGTTGTTCATCCACCACCGACCCGACCCCTACCTTCTAGCCTTGCCTTTGCCCGTCGACCGGGAAAGATCTCGAAGCCACTAGGCTACAAAGCAGCCATAAATTAATGGAGAGCTGCATCACCATCCACTACTTCCATCAGAGATACCATCATTATCATCACCACCATCACTCTTGCCATCATCATCTTAACCACCACCATCACTTTTACCATTCTCATCTCGTAAGAGATCCAGATCGCCCTCATCACCACTACCATCATCAGTATCACCATCACCACCACCAACAGCAGTACCATCACCACCAGAGCATATTGAGTCAGTTGGGGATGACATAGAGACCTTGCGTGCTAGTTTGGCATATGCCATGCAGGAGACAATGACCCTTCGTGCTAGAGTTGGATCATTAGAGCAACACAATTTGATTACTTGAGAGTCACTTAGGATTACGAGAGGCAGGTTAACACGGTCACAGCTTTGAGCAGAGTATGCTGAATAGGAAGTCAGAAAGTTTCGGGTGACCGACAGATTTGAGATGGCTGAGCTATGGAGTCGAGCACAGGACATAGAGGCACCTTGGTACATAGACAGATATGTTAGCATCATTTGTAGCTTCTTTTGGATGGTATCCTACTAAACTTGAGTGGTACTCGGTTGGTAGTGTTAATGAAAAACTTGTACCCTTTTACTCATGTAAAACGAGGTATTAAGTATTAACCTACGTTGTTGGTTATGATTATGCTATTTTATGACGTTGATTTATTTATGCCATGGTTGTTTTATCTTATACCTTTGCGTGTCGTATTCTCATTTTACATATATGTTATGCTCATTGCGTATCGTGATTTTACCTTGGATGAAATCTCATTATATATTATTTTCCTTGCGATCTTAAGGAAACAATGTCAACTACGAATCACAGGATGAGTTTTATGGAAATCGAGCAAATTGTAGCCCAACGAGTGGCTAATGCTATCGAGACTATTGCTATCTACGAGGCAAAGACTCGCGTGGCTTGCGACTTAATGAATCGGGTCGAACGGCAGAAAGACAAAGTAGCAGAGAATGCTAGCAACAAGAGGAAGTGGGAAGGTAACCACGATGGAAGATCTAGCCAACAACAAAAAGGGCATAAGGTGATTAGAGCACACACTACCGAGCCAAGCAACAAGAAAGGTTATGCTGGAAATCTACCATTGTGTAACAAGTGCAAGTTTCACCACACTGACCCGTGTGCGGCAAAATGTGGCAATTGCAAGCGGGTTGGTCATCAAACTAGAGATTGTAAGACCCCAGTCCCGAGAGCGAAACAGAGGCCCTCAGTGGCAAAACAGAAAGCTGAAATTACCTGTTATGAGTGCGGAAGAATAAGACATTACAAGAGTAATTGTCCAAAGTCGAAAAACCAGAACCAAGTAAACAAGCAATGGAAAGGAAAAAATTATGGAGACTCTAGTGTCATGGCAAATAATGCTAATGTTTAGGGAGAGACCTTCCCGTATCACCTAGTGAAACCTAAGCGGGAACTTTCTTAGACTCTATTTCCTATAAGAAATTGTGTTGTTCTTTCTTTTGAATTTCGTTGTATGCGTGGATGATTTAAATTATCTATCAAACTTATGTATCGTGAAAACCTTACCGATTTTACTTTGACTCTCTATTTATTTATGCAAGCCACTCCCTAAACTATCATAACCCTTCAAATATTTTAACAACTACATTATAGACCATTTCACTACCCCCATGATAAACTATTTTACTAATCATTATCTTACTATCATCGAATGAACTAACATCTTATAAACTATTCCACAATCGCTTTATAAATTATTTTCACTGTCGTTAATAAAATGTCTTACTATCATTAATAAATTATCTTACTATCGGGTAATAAACCCTTATTTTATAAACTATTTTACTACATCTAGTAAAATACCACCTTATAAACTATGTTCTTACCATCACACAAACCATTTTGCTATTACCTAATAACCTATTTTGTTATTACCATGAAAAATTGTTTTACCATCACCTTATGAAACTTTTGCTAACACTTATAAACTATTTCACTAGTATTTCATAAACAAATTTATCATCACATATAAATAACTCGCTATCATTTTACGAACTAAGTTGCTTCCATACCATAAACTATTTTGCTACCATCTATAAACAGATTCACTATTTCCATATAAACCAATTTACCATCACTTATAAGCTACTCAACTATTGTTTTGTAAATTAAAAACTATTTTGACATTATTTTATAAACAAAGCTACTATCATTTTTGCAATTTTTTTCCACCATCTTATGAACTATTTTCTTGACATCTTATATACTATTTTGCTATCACCTTAAAAACCACGTTACTATCATCTCACAAATCATTTTGTTTTTACTTTATGGAACTATTTTGTATTCATCATATAAATTATTTTACTATCACCATGAGCTATGGTATGCGTTTAATTACACATACCTTTAACCGCTAAAACCGGACTTAAATGACTAAAAACGTACCAAAAATACATTGTATTTGTATGTTTTACATTTGTATTGTGCAGGTAACGGATATCCAAGAAAAGGACAAAAATAGAAGCCAAAACGACAAAACCAAGCACGAGAACGGAAAGAGCGTGAAAGAAAAGTCAAAGTCAAATCAAGTCAAAGTCAACCCCGGGAAGTGGATCTGGAAAGAGCATCGAAAACCAAACTCGAAAACCTAAATTGCCAAAAGTGGGCCCACCCGTACCCACCTAGTGGGCCCGGGTCAGCCCACTTATACTTTATACACCTAAAACCAATAAAAAGCCTAACACCACATTCGTATAACCCCCGACCCAAACAAAAAGCCCAAACCCATCACCCTTATAACTTTCGTCATCACCACTACCCTTTATAACACCCCCGTTAGTCCCTTTAAGGACTAACAGTGCAAACCATTTACAAACTGCAAGGGCCAAATTTGAAAAGAACAAGGACCATCCCTGTAATAACATATAACTCTCTCAGGGACTGTTCTTGCTAAGTCCCCAAACCTACACCCTATAAACAAATTACTGTTCATCCTCTCCCACATCCCGCCAAAACCACCAGTACTATTCCCCTTTCTTCTCACCCTTGTCCACCCACAGCAGGACCACCCCACACAACTGGCATACACGTTGGCAATCCTAAAAAAACCCCATTGGTCCATGAAAAATGACAAACGAATCAATGGTGATGATCAATCAGCTTGGGCAACACTCATAATAGAGGGCTAAGATGAGATTTTGGACACTCTCACACAACAAGCACACATGGCTTCCCTCTCAGCAAAGAAGAACAAGACCTAGAATATTCTTAAGCTTAGTATAAATAGGACCATTGTAATCCCATTGTGGCAGTTATACCTTTCAGCTTATAATAGTTTAATTTTAGCTTATTGTAATTTCTTTTTAAACCCTTATACTCATATTTAAAGTGGAATGAAAGTTAAGTTGTTATGAAAAGCTTGTTTTTATGTTAAAGTTTTTTGTGTTTCAAAACTGTTTCAAAAGCTCACAAAAGTTTTTTTTATACATTACTTAAGCTGTTTACTTAAGTCTTGCAAACTCTTTCATAGATCGTAAGGTTTAAGCCTATTTTACCACAAATCACTCAAAAAGCTCAAATGGATGATAAGCCAAAGAGGGAAGGGCTTATTGCTGTCACTAGCTTGTCTTTTGACAAGCTAGAGCTTGTAGATTAGCTTATTTATAAGCTTGTTGCCCTGTTTTGAGCAAGGGCTCTTGTAAGTCTTCATTTCCATTTTAGCTTATTTACTATTCATCTGCTTATTATTGCTTATTGCTTGCTTTTATTTGCTTATTTGTGTTTGCTGATGATGTTTGTTGCTTATTATGCTTAGGTTTTAGTTTAAAAATCTTGTGTGCAAGTTTTCTTATATTCTGTCTTAAAATAGCTCATAAAATAGCATAATCTAATCTAGCTTATCTGAGTGCTTATCTGCTGTTTAAACTTGCTTATTATTGTCTTTTTAGCTTATATATTATCTGGTCTTAAAGTTTTGTTCATTAAAAATCAAGTAATCAAGTTAAAATAGGCAAAACTGTGCTTAAAGGAGTGTTTGGTTTAACTGATTTAATGGGTTAAAATGGGTCAAAAATGGTTTTGTGCACTTGAGTCAACTTACATTAGATAAAAGTAGTGGTAAAAATCAGCTAGTTTAAGTTTTTAAGTATTAAATCTCATTTTTAAGGTATTAAGAAAACAAGGTCTGAATCTGTGAGCTTATAGCTCATTTTATCTTATAGTTGCTTATTTGATTGTGCTTTGCTTATTGTTGCTTTTGAGAAGTTTTTGTGTTTATGCAAGTGTTAAAACAAGTTTGAAACAAAGTCAAAAAGGCCTGCAAGTTTGGTTAGTGTTTTACCATTTCTGTCAAAAATATTGCTAAGTGTTGAGAAAAAGAAGAAAATGCTTTTTCATTTGTTTTTTTATGGTTTATCCTTTATTTCAAAATGTGTTTTGATTGTTGCTACATGTTCTTTGAGTTCCATATTTAATCTGTTTGAAGGTTAAAATTCCATAAGGATCCATCTTTGAGCTTATTTTTAAGCTCAAAAGTAGTGGTTTGTTAAGACTGAAAAAAAAATCTAAGTGTTGAAAATTGAACAAACAGCTTTTTCATCAAGCCTTTTAAGGGCTTATTTGTGTTTCAAACTCCTTTTTGATTAATGATTATTGTATCTTATTGTTAGAGCTTTTCAGTGGTATAACTCATTAAGCCATAAGGATCCATCTTTGAGCTTATTTTTAAGCTCAAAAGTGCCCCCCTTTGCTGTTTGCCTGTTGTTTTGTGCCATTTTGCTTAATTGGCTTATTTGTGCTTATCTGCTTATTTTCCTAGCTTATTTAGGTTGAATATTGCTTATTAGTTTAGTTTAAGCCCATTTTAGCTTATGTCTTTTAATCTGGGGCTTATTTGAGCTTATTTGCAGTTTAGCTTGAAATTTTAAATGTTATAGCCTTTTTAAGTTTTTTGTCTTTTTAGCTTTTGTTAGTGGCTTATTTTTGTCCAATAGTGCTTATTAAGTGTAGCTTATTATCTGCCTTTGCTTATTTCTAATTTCATTGTGCTTATTTGCCTTTTATTAAGCCTAGCAGACTTAATTGTTTAACTAGCAGTACTAACTTAAAAGTTAGTACTGCTGAGTTTTAAAGGCTCATTTCTGGCTTATATAATTGTTCTTATTTGCTAATTTGTGTTCCTATTTTAAGGTTGCCTTGAGATCTATGTTTGCTTATCTTGCTTTGTCATTTGCTTATTTGCTCTTGTAAGCTTAGCCTTTTTGCAATTAGTTTCTTAAGTATAAAAATAAGCATTCTGTCATTTTCATTGTGCTTTTTCAGCTTATTCCTTGGATTTCATAAAAAGCTATAGTTATAAAAAGTGCTTATTTTTCTGTCTTCTAAAAAGTTGTAAAAAATGGCTTTCAAAAAGCATTAGGGAAGGTGGAAATCCCAAGTGAGCAAGGCTCGAACTCGGGACCTCAACACCCTCAACCCAACGCTTTACACAAACCACTCACTACCATTGTGCTACAATAGCTCATCCGTCGTCCTTTGCATGCATTATTCCTATATCACCTTTTTGAGCCCATTAAGCACATAAGACTTCGCAACTTATTTTTAGCTTTTTAGATCTTATTTGATAAGCTGGCTTAACCAGCTTATTTTTCCTAGGATCTTTATAGCTCTTATGACTTTCCTGCAATTTTTCATAATTTTTCATACTTATTTGTTATTTTTTTATTAATTTTTGAAACTTAAAAAATTGAAAAGTCTTTTAAAAATAGTTTTTAGATTTAGAATAAACACTTTTAGGTTTACAAGCATTAAAATCATTTTTACCACTTTTAGATTTTAATTTTAATTTTTAGCTTTTTAAATTAATTTTAAAAAATAGATTTTTTATTATAAAAAGTAGTTAAAAATAGTTTTCTTAATTTTTATCATATTTTAGACTTTTCGAAAGTAGAAAATCATTGGGGTATGGGCTTTGGTCCTAGTCGGGTCATGGGGCGGGTCTGGTTCCGGTCCCTCCCCCTACGGTCAACAAGTTCGGGGTCCGGGTCGGGTCGACACGTGGCATCACCGCTAGTGTGGGCAACGGTTTGTCTCATTAGAGGAATAATCATTAACTAGGCAGCCTTGGGTTTCGAATCTAGACCCTCTCGATTATAACCTTAACTCTAGCCAGTTTACCACTGGACTAGAGTAGGGTTTCAATAATAATATGTAATGTTTAATATATAACACCTTATAGGCTTGGTCTGGTCCATTATAACTAAAGGTTCAAACAGGGACGAAAAAGGTTCAAAATAAAAAGGTGTTAAATAATAAAAGCCGTTTTCTGGGTACCTCGTTGGACTCATTTTTTCGTGCCCTTCTTTCCATTGGTGTGATTCCGAGGATTATTAACGACTTGTTTGGACCTCGATAAAATTGTGGAAAAAGTCGTCGAAAGTCACCTGGAAAATTACCGTTTTTGCTTCGTTTTTCATCTCATTTTTACCTGTAAAGACATAAAACACAATACCAACATTATTTGCAACACAATTATCTATTATTTTAGTATTTTTTAGTCTTTTATGTGTTTTACGGAGTATAAAATATGTATATTTTTTGCCAAATATCAAATTCCCCCCACACTAAACATTGCTGGTCCCTCACGCAATGTAATAAAACAATATGAAAATATAATAAACTTTATCCCCTTTTAACTTATACCCTCCAATCCAAACAAGACAGAAAAGGTACATCAAAAGGTTTTCAAAAATCATTCAATTCGCAAGCACCCGTTTTTTTTAAACCAATTATTAAATACACTAATATTAAGATAAACAAATTTCTATAGAATTATTTTAAAAAGGCTTTATAATAGGAGTTCGTCATCCTTGACTTTTCATAATCCGCCAAACTATGCTTAAACGAAGTCACTGCTAAGTACAAGTTAGGATGCTAAACTACTCTTATTGTAACTTGTAAACTTTTCACCCCAAACAATTATTATTTATTAGGTGATGTGCTATTTCGAATTTCAACAAGGATCATCGTTTATGCAAAAAACTATGTTTCACGTTCCACCCGAGAAGAAGGAAGATTGATTTTGAAGGCTGAGATATCCCAGCATTCCATTACGATTTTCGTATCGGCACATCCAACTCATCGGACTAAGTGGACCGGGCTTTTGACACCTCACTGGAGACTAAGTATCGGGATCTAACGGAACCTTTGGTTTTAAATTCAAAACCCTCTAAGGTTTTTCCGTTTACAACTATATCTTATTTGAAAAATCACAATCATAAAACGAATTAGTTTAGTCTAAACGATATTTAAAAATTTATAAAATATTTTCCACTTATAAGGCAACATAAACTATTAACTCGGTCCTTTAGAGGCTACAACATGGCCACGATCCGACCACGATGTAGCAAACTTTTTTCGACCTTGGATTATTGTTCTATTTATGTATATAATATATATAAATAGAGATTATATATATAGATATATATATATATATATATATATATATTATTGCTATAATCATAATATATCACCGGTGCCTTTTATCTCGAAGCCACATCGATAGCGAGTCGACAAGAGGTTATTCTACTTATTATGGACCACCGGCCAACTTTATGAAGACTTTCAACTTCGGCCACGCCTCCGACACGATGAAGTAATCTGGCGAAGATATTTATTCTACTTATTAATTATTTATTTATTTATTTGCAACATTAATCGAAGAGAAAATACATTTTTAGAAAATTTAAATATAAATTTGAACTAAGACTAAATTATTTGATATCGACTACATTCTTTATTCAAAAATAGTTGATTTAAGTCTAATTTTCAAAGATAGCACGTATTATTAGTCAAATTAGAAGCTTACGGGAGGAAAAGCGACAAATTACATACATGAGCTCTTAAGATTTCCAAATAATCCTTGTTTAGCATCCAACTTCTACTTAACACTATCATTTTTCGTTCTTTGCAAAATTTTAAAGTTAAGCAAACGCTAAGTCTAAAAAGCTAAGGGGAAAGCTAGAGTTTTAAACTCGGTCAAATCAAAAGCTACCTAATTCTACGGGCCTACTTATTACTATATATTTATATTTTAATCATTTTTTTTCAAAATAAAACAATAAAAATTTTAAAATTTTAGTCAAAATGGGGTTGCGCGGGACACAGCAAGGCACAGGTATGATCACATTTTGATAGAAATCTCCCCCACACTTAGATTGGAACATTGACCTCATATGTTCAAAAAAAAAATATCGGTTTTACCCCACACGTAGGAACGAAAAAGGCAAATGCAAAAAATTCCAAGTATGAAAAGGGAAGCACAATAATATTCATGATCAGGATTAAAGATTCCAAAATAAGCAAAGATCGAAAACCGAGCGATTGGAGGATTGAAAACAAGAACGGGTCTTCATGATCTTAAGGAATCCTGCAAGCAAAAACAATACACAAACCAAAGAAAGAAGCACGCCCCCACACTAGGGCTATATAATCACACACTTATTTATTAAGAAAATAGAAAGAAGAAAAGACACGGGTTGCCTCCCGAGAAGCGCTTGTTTTTGTGCGAGTCTCTAGCTTGACTCCCCCCGAATTCCTTTGTCCTTGGGGCAGAAACAGAAGAATAGAAAATCACTATTGAGATTTTCATAGGCCACGGCTTAAGAGAAAAAAAATGAAAATGTGGAAATGCCGGGGTTCAAAAATAGTTCCTCTACTCCTGGGGAGCAGATAAAAGAGAACCCTCCGGGTAGGTGACAAATAGGAGAGAAAGTACGGATGAGGTAAAATGTGAAGGTATCCATCCTCTTTCAAACATTTGGTTTAAAACAACATTTCCACCCTCCCCCCGGGTCAAAACTCTCGTCTTCGTTAAGCTCTTTAATATTATTCTCCATGGTAGCAACGGGCTCGATGAAAAGAATGTCCCCTTCCGAGTCATCATCATCATCAATACCCGGTGGTATCGAATCATCAAAAACTAAGTCCATTTCATCTTGAGAAAATAGACTAGGAATTTTCCGGAGGGCGAGTGGAGGGAAAAATTCTTCAAAAATAGAATCGATCACTTTATAGAATCAATCGGTTTTTTCACGATTTGTAGAGATTCTAAAGATCAGATTCGGGCTTAAGGAAACAGTTCATCAATTCCGGTGACTTGGAATGAACATCTTAAATCCTTTTGATTAGAAGAATTTCTCCAGTAGTGGTTCAATTCATCGTCAAGATCGTAAAGAGGATTGGAAAATATTTTAAATTCATCCTTTTGAATTTCCTCTTCGGATAATGACTCATCATCACTAGAGAAATCGTCGTTAGAATCGAAAAGATGATTAGAAAAAGTCGTGAAATGAGATTCCGATGAATCATCATTAATGGGCACATCACACTCACTTTTACCATCGGATAAATCCTGCGGACTCACTTGGGGTAGGACAAGGGTCATCAACTCTTAGACTTGATTGTGTTAGCTGTTCCGTTACCAGGATAATCAGTGTCGAGATGCTCGTCCTCCATTATGAGAGAGTCCGTAATGGGTAAATCGGGTGTGATTGTGGAAGGTGAAAGCTTATAACAATCCTTATTTTGTTATTTTCATCATAAATTGGAAAGCATTAGTATTTTGGTTATGAAAAGATTACACAATCATTAAGACGATCTTTGAAATTTATATCATTAAGAAGCGAATCCTTTGCACGTTAGAAGTATCCGTTCGACTTACTTGGGATTGGAAATAGGATTCATTAACACTAGATTCAATGTGAATCTTTTGAGGTTGTCAAGAGGCTTATCCCCAACTTAGAGAGTTAGACCGGTTTTACACATTTAGGAGTGTAGGGTGGAATTTCAAAATCCGATAAAAGACAATAGTTTTAGTAAAAACTGTGAAATTACTTAAAGTCAGATCAATTCAAAATTTCCTTGAACGAGTAGAAACTTGAGGAATAGATTTTTCTTCGATATTGAAGCACTCTTGAATTTTACGTTTAGCTTCTAACTCCGCGGCCTCCTTTTCTTTGGCAATTCGTTTCTCTTCTTCTTGCCTCGCGGCTTCCTCAAAAATTCGTTTCTCTTCTTCTTTTCGTTGGATGTTCATTCTTTCCAAAAATTCTTTAAACGTATCCGTAAATTCTTGCATTGATTTTTCTCGCTCAATCTCTAATCTCTCATATTCCCGTTGTCGTTCTATCTCTTCGGCTTGAGTACATTGATAATCCATATGATATCCCCCGTAATTTTTGCAAATTGGACTCACTTAATCGGCACCATAATTGTGTACATTAAGAATCATCATGTAGATCTCCACAAATGGTACAACAAATATATTGACATTCATTTTGTAAATCATATGGTTCATAATTATCACTAAAGTTTTGATTGTTACACGGTTCCGGTTCAAAATTAAACGGGACTCGTGATGGACAATCGAAACCATCGTAATGATTGTTACCACAATTATTACAAAAATATGTCGAATACTGTTGATGTGGATCGATGAAATTCGGAGAGTTGTCGAAAAAATTCAGAGTCGGATTACAATTAGGACAAACTCCGTCGTTAAGGTAAAAACGCACATCAAAATTCTGGGCTAACACCCTTTATATCGGAGAGTTTCCAAGCGATGGCTCGCTTGTTGGACTTGAGAACCTTGAGAAGAGCTGCCTTTTCCTCATCTTTTAAGTCTTTAGCAATTATGATAGGCAACTTGTCGTTACCCTCTAAAAATGCGTACTCAAGATGGGGTGGCAGTTCCTTGAGTTCAACCTCGGGAGGTTCATCAACGGAAGATTCAACGATTGTTTTATCTTCAAGGATTTGTAGTTTTTTCCTACCTCCAGGAAATTATTGTTCTTGATGTGGGGGGGTGGTGGTTCACTGTTCAAAATTGCTTCTAGAAGCAGGATGTCCCCCTCAGGATCCTGATAAGTTGGATCAACTTTAGATGAAGTTGGATCATCTTCTAGAGCAAGAAACGAATCTGCTGCTTCCATTAAAAGAAAAATCACTGTCCCGAAAGGAGTAGATTTGGAGAAGCAGTAGAAACAATAGGCTCAAAATATGGGGTTGGATTTGCCACCGCGATCACGTTTTGAAAATCCAGAACCTCTTGAGAATACTCATCACAAGCCATAGCAAGTGACGTCGAAGTTTGTTTACCGTCAATGGTTGTAATCAGCTGTGTATTTTGAAGTTTGGTCCCGATTGAATGTGATGCTTTCCTTGCCAAACACGAAAGGGTAATCTCACCTTCATAAACCTCTATCAAACATGACTGGTTTTCTTCAAAAACGGCCCGAGGAATTAAAGGTACTCCGGGGTCTGGTTCAAAATCAACAACTACGAATCTGCAGGAAATTGGAAACTTTCCTCCCTCATTTATGAACGACGTCCCCTTTACATACCGATTGGTCAGTGATTGAACGATCTCTAGCTCTAGCGTCCATGCAAGTTGGGGTTAGTCGGAGAGCGAAGATCTATCCAGACGGAATATGCATGAATTATTGCTCGACAACCAAGATCCGGCCAATGCTTGCATGTAGTAATCCCCGTAAATTCACATGGAATCAGAAATCGGACCAGGGTTCCTCCAAGTTTCTCTGGTAACCTCTAACTCTACCTACCTCCTACTTCTCACTTTAACCTTAACTTGTACTTCTTTCCTATCCTACTCCTTCGCTTACACTCGTTTTTATCTTCCTCTCGCATACTCTCTCCTCTCTTCCCCTACTAACCTACTCTTTCTCACTCTCACATTAATCTCAGGACGCACTTAAATTTCAAATCACTAATCACTTAGCAAACACAAGTAATTTACTCGCTACTCATAATGAAATTCAATTTAACAAACGTGGCATTTAAAGACAAAATAAATCTACACTAAGCATGGCAAAAATCAAATACGCGAATATATTATAGAACGATAAAATAAAACTATTCTAAGTATTGAAAAGAGATTAGAAAATAGAACCCAAAATGAAGAACCGCAATGATATAAAACCACCCGATCTTATAAACTTAATAAACAAATAAGTTTATCACTTAAAAAGCTTCTACTTCACTAATTAGCAAATACAGGTGTCAACTTTATCTACTAATTACTTCCATAAAAACCATAAAGATCAAAACTTTATCTATTATTAACCTTATAAGACCCTTAAGCTTCAGCCTTAGATGTAGAAAGATGGAATAAGAAATAAGACATGAAAAGTTATGACAAAATAAGCTAATAAGATAAAAACTTTTTTAGAAAAATAAGCTATTTTGAAAACTAATTTTTGTAAAAATAAAACTAGATTAAATCTATATATAAAAAACTACTTTTGAAATAAAAACTAGAATAAGCTAAAAAGCTATCAAGGCTTTTTCGAAAAAAGGAAACTAGGTGGTCATCAAGTGAGTCTCAGGATCGGGTATGATTAAGGATTAGATCTATATAAAGAAAAAAAAAGCTTGAATAAAAATAAGCAATCGAAAAATAAGCTAAAATAAGCTCACTCGAAAAGCTCTAAATCGAAAATAATATAAAATAAGCTAGTCTAAATAAGCTATGGAAGTAGCTTATTAGAATATAAGCTTAAAAGATAGGATCCAAAAAAAATAAGCTATAAGCATGAACTTATTTGGAAATAAGCTAAAAAGAAATAAAAAAAAGACAAGAGAATAAGCATAAATAATAAGCTAAAAAAACCAACCTTTGAAATTAACTTCTTCATTAATAAGCTCAAGAGTTACAATAAGCTAGATCTAATAAGCTTCAATAAGCCCAAAATAAACTATATTATTCTACTCCTAAAACTAACACTACAACTAAAAAATAAACTTAAAAAAAATACACACCAAAATCTAACTCCAAAATCTCACAGCTGCGTGCTCTTTAAATAGCCCCAAGTAGGTGGGGGGGGGGGGGGGGGGGGGGTTATATTCATCTTTCAGGCCTCCATCACTTAATATTGCTGGATATATGGGTATTTTGGTTCTTTTGACGCCCACCTACCCTCCACATTATTGCATTGTCTGACGCGTACTGACTCATGCCTTCCTCCTACTGCACTGAGACAGAGTGCTACGTGTCACACGCTGATTGGTCCAGCCGCCACCTGAACAGTACCTCGTACTGACGTAACTGCCACCTCGTACCTCGTACTGACATGTCAGTCTGTACCTCGGACTGCTACAGTACCTGCACACCAATCATTAGAAGCGCCACGTGTCACCACCTGAGTGGTGCCACGTGGCTTTTTTACTGTTCCCCACCGTCGCCGGTCAACCTCCGGTCAACCGACGCCGGACCATCGGTCAACGTTAGTCAATGTCGGTAGTCAACGGTGGTCAACGACGGTCAACGGTGGCGGACCACCGGTCAACCACTGCTGGACCACCGTTAGACCACCGCCGGACCACCGTTGGACCACCGCCGGACCACCGTCGGACCACCGGTCAACGGTGGTTGACCGCCGGTCAAAGCGGGTCAACAGTTAGGTATTGGGCCGGGTCGAGTCGGGTCATGGGCCGGGTCTAGTCGGGTCATGGGCCGGGTCTGGTCCGGGTCGAGTTCGGGTCCGGGTCGGGTCGACACGTGGCATCACCAGAGTGGGCCACGTGTCACAAGAGGGAAAATCCTCACCCCAGGCAAGCCTGGGGTTCGAACTCTCGACCTCTCGATTATAACCTTAACTCTAGCCAGTTTACCACTGGACTAGAGTAGGGTTTCAATAATAATATGTAATGTTTAGTATATAACACCTTATAGGCTTGGTCTGGTCCATTATAACTAAAGGTTAAAATAGGGACGAAAAATGTTCAAAATAAAAAGGTGTAAATATAAAAGGCCGGTACCGTTGGACTCGTTTTTTCGTGCTCTTAACGTCGTCGAAAGTCACCCAAAAATTACCGTTTTTGCTTCATTTTCAATCCTTTTTACCTGTAAGACATAAAAACACAATACAAACATATTTCCAACATAATTATCTATATTTTAGTGTTTTTAGTCATTTTATAGTGTTTTACGGGGTACAAAATATGTATATTTTAGCCAATATCAATTAGCTTATTTATAAGCTTGTTGCCCTGTTTTGAGCAAGGGCTCTTATAAGTCTTCAATTTCCATTTTAGCTTATTTACTATTTATCTGCTTATTATTGCTTATTGCTTGCTTTTATTTGCTTATTTATGTTTGCTGATGATGTTTGTTGCTTATTATGCTTAGGTTTTAGTTTAAAAATCTTGTGTGCAAGTTTTCTTATATTCTGTCTTAAAATAGCTCATAAAATAGCATAATCTAATCTAGCTTATCTGAGTGCTTATCTGCTGTTTAAACTTGCTTATTATTATCTTTTTAGCTTATATATTATCTGGTCTTAAAGTTTTGTTTATTAAAAATCAAGTAATCAAGTTTAAATAGGCAAAACTATGCTTAAAGGAGTGTTTGGTTTAACTGATTTAATGGGTTAAAATGGGTCAAAAATGGTTTTGTGCACTTGAGTCAACTTACATTAGATAAAAGTAGTGGTAAAAATCAGCTAGTTTAAGTTTTTAAGTATTAAATCTCATTTTTAAGGTATTAAGAAAACAAGGTCTGAATCTGTGAGCTTATAGCTCATTTTATCTGCTTGTTTGATTATACCTTTGAATCTTTTAGTTTTGAGAAGTTTTTGTGTTTATGCAAGTGTTAAAACAAGTTTGAAACAAAGTCAAAAAGGCCTACAAGTTTGGTTAGTGTTTTACCATTTCTGTCAAAAATATTGCTAAGTGTTGAGAAAAAGAAGAAAATGCTTTTTCATTTGTTTTTTATGGCTTATCCTTTATTTCAAAATATGTTTTGATTGTTGCTACATGTTCTTTGAGTTCCATATTTAATCTGTTTGAAGGTTAAAATTCCATAAGGATCTGTTTGTGGGCTTATTTTTAAGCTCAAAAGTAGTGGTTTGTTAAGACTGAAAAAAAGTTTTCTAAGTGTTGAAAATTGAACAAACAGCTTTTTCATCAAGCTTTTTAAGGGCTTATTTGTGTTTCAAACTCCTTTTTGATTAATGATTATTGTAGCTTATTGTTAGAGCTTTTCAGTGGTATAACTCATTAAGCCATAAGAATTGATTGTGTAATAACATATATATTATATTTATTTATATATATACTATATATTTATATATATATATATTATATATATAATATTTATTATATCTATTATATATATATTATATATATATATATATTATATATATATATATATAATATATATAAGAAACACTAACCAATTACCTTTAGCAAGAATTGGTTAAGAGTTCACAAAAATAAAATTTATATGTGGGTTCGGAAGTTTGAATTCCCGGTCGTTATGTCCAACCGAGGCTTGAATGGAAAGCGAATGACGAATTGATGATTCGGTGTTTGAATATGGAATAAATGTTTTAGATTGGGTTTTTCTATTTTCTACTAGTTACAATATGCAAAAATGATTAAATAAAACCTAAAACGAAAGCTATATAATCTTAAAACCTAAACGGGCACGAAAAACGAGGGTTAAAAACCTTAATTTTGCAATTTAAATCCTAGAACAATTTTTAAAATATAAATAGACTCTACTTGACTAAAAACGAAGTTTAAAAAAAACTAGACTAGAAACGGAGTTCGTTTGGACCAAAAAGAGTCAGACGCTAAGATACGGGAAAACGATCCCGTTCTTTAAAAAGTAAATTTTTGAAAAAAATTAATCCTACAGAAACTTTTATATTTTTCCTAGAAAATACATGAAAAAAGAAAATTTTTAAAAAAAAGTTTTTATTTTTCTGATAAATATTTTAATTTTTATGATTTTTTTAAGTTTTTAACAAAAATAAATTATAAAAAATACTAAAGCTTAATGGAAAAATCTGAAAAAAAATACAGAAATTCAAAAATACTAAAAGGGTCCTAGGAAAAATAAAATAAGCCAGACCAGCTTATTAAATAAGCCAAAATAAGCCCACAAAGGGCTGAAAGCCTTAAGCCAAAAACACCCTTAAATATTAAACCTTGAACCACCACTACCGGTGATATATGAGCTATTGTAGTCACTGCGGTAGTGGTGTTGGGGTTTATAAGGGTTGAGGACTTTGAGGTCCCGGTTTCGAGTCTTGCTCACCCGGGACTTTGGCCTTCCCCTTTATATTTTTTTTAGAAAAACTTATAAAATGAAAAATCTAGAAAAAATGAAAACAAACAACTTTAAAACTTGGAGTTTTGGCTGAATCTCCCTAAATAAGCTAGAAATAAGCTCAAAAGCCCACGGTGGCTTATAAACACAAAAGGGGCTGTTTGGATTTTTTTTTGAAGCCAAATAAGCCAAGGAAGCCCTAAATAAGCTCACACATATTTCAAACAATGCTTACTAAGCATGATTATGCAGAAGACTGAATTTGAACAACAGGAGGTTGGACGTCTTCGGTGCTTCCGTTATTAGCAGGAGGCATCGTGTCCTTTGTCACCTCAGTGTCATGATTAACTGCTTTCGGTCCTTGGATGGTAACACCACTTCGGGTAGTGATACCTTTTAAATCTTCCTTTGGGTTGGTAACAGTGTTACCAGGAAGAGTTCCAGAACCGGAAGTAGAAGCTGTATTAGCAGTAACAAATTTTGAAAGCATGTCAGTCAAATTTGCCATTTGGGATTGCAGGTTTTGACCTTGGTTTTGCATGTTTCTCAACACTGCATCATTGGCTGTGACATATCTTTCAAAATCTGTTTTTGACACACCGTGTGTCTGAGGAGCAGGTCCTTGATGAGCTACTGGTTGATTGACCGGAGGTCGATAAATCTGACCTTGGTTGAAATTGTTTCCTCTGTTTTGATTGAAGTTATTTCCTCGATTGAAATTGTTTTGACTATTTGCATGAGGATTCTGAATGGGAGGAAAACCAGGAGGTCGAATTTGATTTGAGACCATCGGAGGTCGATAACCAGAATTAGCTTGGTTGAAATTGGCCGCAGCGGCCTGGGACACATACTCTTGGATATTGTCATGGTAAATGTTGCTATTAGTGGCTGGACAGTTTTGATAAGAATGACCTCCCCCACAAGTTACACAACTTTGTTCAACCGCTTTTACGGGGGCGGAAGCTGGGGTTTGGTTCTTTCTGTCGAGAATCAATGCCCGAACCATGTCTTTGAGTTCAGCAACATCAGATGAGATTGCTGGGGTGGAAGAGCTTGTACTCATTTTAGCTACAACAGCTTTGTTTCTTGATTGACGTACCTTAGACTTGCTCTCGATGATTTTTAAACATTCTCGAGGCATTTTGTCTAAGAAGTTACCACCGGCAGCAGAGTTCAATGAATCTTGATCAATTGAGTTTAGGGCATTATAGAATGTATCGAGTTGATGCAATTCTGAAAACCCATGATGAGGGCATCCCCTTAAAAGATCATTGAAACGATCCCAAGCCTCATAAAACGTCTCATCAAATTTTTGCTGAAATCTTGTGATTTCATTTCTGAGATTTGTCGTTTTAGAGGGAGGGAAGAATTTGTTAATAAATTTCGAAACAAGATCATCCCATGTTTCAATCGATCGAGGGGGTTCTTTTTCCAGCCATATCCGGGCTGCCCCTTCGAGAGAAAACGGGAAAAGCATAAGTTTAACCGACGTATTTGGTACGTTCGGAATCTTCATCGTAGAAGTGATCTTGTTGAAATAACGGATATGAGCATGTGGGTCTTCCTTATCGTGTCCAAAGAATTGTTTGTTTTGAACAAGATTTAGTAGACCATGCTTGATCTCGAAGTTATTCGCGGTTATTTCCGGAACAACGATTGCATCCTCGTAACCCTCGGTGGGTGCCTCGAGCAATTGAGCCATAGTTCGATTATCGGCCATTGGAATTTCTTGTGGCTGATCTTGAACTGGGTATTCGATACGAAGAGGTTCAACAATAACTGGTGAAGCTTCTTGTTGAGGCAAATTTGGATTACGAGACTGAGATCGAGTGCGCATGCACAAAATAGAAATTCAAAAAGAAAATTACACTATTTTTTCGAAAAACGCACAAGCGAGCGGAGGAGAGTGATAGCGCGAAGCTTATATCTCCTTTCGGGTCGTAGTTCCTTGGAACAACCCTCCTTATACCCACCGTCTAGTTTGTTAATCGAATCGAGGTGAGCCGTACCTCGTAAGTGATACAAATGGTAAGTCTTTAAATCTTTTGTTCGAGTGGGAACTCACTAGTTCACCGGAAATTATGATAATACCTCAATTGAGAATATTATATTTTGGTATTTTTACCAATTTATGTATTTTATTTCTTGTTTATGGACAATTTTTTTATATTTTTGATTTTTTTTTAGATTTATATGATATGTACTAGTAAAAAGAAAAGAAAAATATTTTTGTGTTTTTTAAGATGATATATTCACAATAAGACAAACTTAAATCAAACGTAGGATAACAATCGTAGCACTAGCCTCCCCGGCAGCGGCGCCAAAAATTGGTTCTAACAATATAGTATATATAAAATACTAGGCAAATCCAAACTCTTCACCCTTGACCAAGGTAAAAAGTCAAGACCTACCTAGAAATAAAATATATAAGAGAATCAATGATAAAAAGATTCCGGAAGTATGATTCCCGGGTCGTATGTCCCAACGAGGCTGCAATTGAAAGTTGATCTTGGTTTGATTGAGATTGAGTGAGAATGATTTTGATTGATTATAAGTCCTAACAACTACGGGAAGCAAAATTAGGTATAAGGAAACCCTAAATTACAATCTAATAGAACAAAACCTAAAACGGGCATGGAAAATGAGGGGAAAAACCTAAATTATGCAAAATTTTAACCCTACCAGCAGGAATGATGCACTACCAGCAGAAACGACAATACTACCAGCAGAAACGAGGCTCTACCAGCAGAAACGAGGCTCCAAAACGGCTGATTTTAAAAAATCGTTTTTAGCCAAAACTCAAAACACGAAAGTTGTCCGGGACATGTTTTTAAGCAACTTTAATAAAGGCACCTTATAAAAATAAGCACTCAATAAGCCCCAAAAGCCAAAAGAGTTGCTGATTGCAGAAAGTTAAGGTTTGGACTTACTTTTATAAAATAAGCTGTAAAAAGCTCAAAATTAAACCAAAATGAAAAAGGAAAGATGTTTTGGAAAGCTTATATGTTGCTTAATTTGTTTGACTTTCATTGACTTTTCTTTGTTGAGCTTTACTGTGTTTGTTTGCTGAGTATAAAGCTTCCTTATGCTAGTTTTGTGAGTATAAACTCACAATATATCCTGGCCCTTAATTTCCTTGTATTCTCTCTCAACCCTTGGATCGAAAATGCCCTTGGATTGCCAACTTGGCATTGTGGCCATGTGGGGTGAGTGGGAAGGTTTTGTCAAGTGGTTGATGGAGTGTTGCAGGGTAGAAGTATAGGAGCAAAACAGGGTGCTGGCTGGTTTTGGTATTGGCGGGAAGGTTGGGAAAAAGGTTTATACAAGTTGGGTTGTGACAGAGGGAGGTTGAAGATGATTAAGGGTATGTTTGGTTTGTGTACAAGAAAAGCCCCTCCACATCTTTCTTCTTTTCATTCTCTTTTTCCCCTTTCTTTCTTTTATAAATGAAGTTTCCCAAATTGGCATAATCAGCCCCTGTGGTTGTTTCCTTAATAATATAACTTAGGGGTTTGGCATTTTTGACCCCTCAAGTTATATTTTTCTTTGCTTTTTCTTCTCGGAGTTGACTTGACTTTGATTGGGCTTCGTCTTCACACACTTTTCCATCCCGTGTCCGGTTTTGTCGCTTTTTGCTTGGTTTTTCGTCTTTTTGTGAGATATCCGTTCCTGCACAACACAATTAGCAAAACAAGCATATATTTGGCATTTTGAGTCCGTTTTTGGTTATTTTAGCTCGTTTTTAAAGGTAAAAGGTATGTGTAATTAAGCACATACCAAAATCCCCCAAACTAAGATGTTGCGTGTCCCACGCAATGCTATGAAGTAAGCACTCGAGAAACCAAAAAATCTCAAATCCCCTCGACTAATAACTTGGAAAAGTAGCCAAGCGTTTATCAAAGGGAATAAAAGAATCAATAGCCTCGACAAGTCCCGGTTCTCACCAATCTTTATATTTACACAACTACTCTAAAAATATTTTATTATATATATATATATATATATATATATATATATATATATATATTTATTTTTTTTTATTTTTTTTTATTTTTCAAACATGTTTGACTTCCTTTATTTATCAACAATGGGATCATAGAATGAGAAACGTTCGTAGAATAATCCACGGTCAGTTTAGTGAATACGCCGTATTCAAAATCTGACAATAATGTTTTTTAAAGTGCAATAAAAATAAAGACTGATAATGTCCAGACAATTAATATGTCGTATGGTGTGGATCGGATACGCCATATTGGTGTCTGGGAAGACAGACTCGATAACAAAATTAAATAACAATTCGGGCCATCTCCCGGGAAGCACTTTTATTTACAAAGAAGTCTTTAGGTTAGACTTTTCTTCAGCCAGATTGTTTCAATCCATATAAAGATCTTTGCAATTATATTGAATATATTTCTTTGGGTTTTGAACTCAATGCTTCAGGGATTAGAATCCTTCAGGAATTTTCATATAGATGTCACTATCAAGTGATCCATACAAGTAAGTTGTAACAACATTCATAAGACGCATTTGTAATTTTTTATAGACTGCTAAGCTATTTAAGTATCTGAAAGTAATTGCATCCATAACAGGAGAATATGTTTCCTCATTGTCAATTCCTGACCTTTGAGAAAAACCTTGAGCTACAAGTTGAGCTTTATATCTTGTAACTTTATTTTTCTCATTTCTTTTTCGCACAAAAATCCATCTGTATCCTACATGTTTCACATCTCTAGGTGTGGTAAGAATAGGTCTAAAACCTTTCGTTTATTAAGTGAATTTAATTCAGCTCACATAGTGTTTTTTCATTTATCCCAATCTTGTCGACTTTGACAATCAATTATAAACTTTGGTTCGGGATCGTCATCGCCGTTCATAATATCACTTGCTACATAATAAAAAAACATCCCATCAACATCTCCTATTTCATTTTGGTCCCATAAGATACGTGTTTGACTATATTTGATTGACATTTCTTTATTGATATCATCCATTTCTTCCTCGAGTGAGGTTTTGATATTGTGTGTTTTATCGAGAATACTTTCATCATGATCAGAGTTCTTTTTAGTTCCTCTTCTTTTACGAGGATTTTTGTCCTTTGAACCAATTGGTCTTCCACATACGCTTTTGAGACTTTTGAGCGATATTATCATCAGCTTGCTTATTTGGTATTTCAATTCGAGTTTGGTATTTCTTCGAGTTGGGGCATTAGCGGTTGATATATGTGATTTAGTCACTCTTTTTGTATTTATAAATGCATCAGGTAACTGATTTGCAATTTCTTGCAAATGCATTATCTTTTAAATCTCGGTCTCACATTGTTTTGTTCGAGGATCCAGATATAACAATAAAGGTTTACACCATGTGACATTTTTTTTCTTGATTTTCCTTTTTCCCCCAAATGGTAGGAAATTTGATTCATTAAAGTGGCAATCAACAAAATGTGTTGCAAAGAGGTCATCTATTAAAGGCTCAATATATCTTATGATGGAAGATGTTTCATATTCAACATAAATTCCCAATCTATATTGAGGACCTATTTTTTGCATTGTGGTGGTGCAATAGATACGTACATCACACAACCAAAAATTCTAACATGGGAAATGTTTGGTTCTTGGCCAGAAGCAAATTGTATAGGAGAGTATTTGCGCTTGGTCTCATGCGAACCAATGATGCAACATGTAAAATTGCATGTCCCCACATAGACACAGGTAGTTTACTTCTCATTATTAATGGTCTAGCTCTTAGTTTGAGGCGTTTAATTAATGATTTTGCTAAACCATTTTGTGTGTGGACATGAGTAACCGGGTGTTCAACAACAATTCCAACATACATGCAATAATCATTAAAAGCATGGGATGTGAATTCTCCTGCATTATCAAGTCTCACTCTTTTAACTATATAATTTTAGAAATGTGCCCTTAATTTAATAATTTGAGCAAGAAATTTTGCACACGCCGAGTTGATAATAAGGAGACATGAGACCATATGTTGGATGCATATATTAGTACCATGATGTATCTAAATTGTCCACACGGTGTGTTGGTGCAACATTGACTATGATCTCCTTTATGTTTTAATGATGAGAAATAAACGTTCGCAAAACGTAAAATAACAAACGACAGCCTAAATCCGTAAAACCGGATTTTCTTGTCCGGCGTGCTGGTCACGCGTTAACGCATGAGCAGTGCGCTACAGGCGAACTCTGTTTTTACGGATTTACTTTTATCGGCTTTCCTCTTACCTGACACATGTGGAAACTTCAATAAAGATATGTACTGTAACACCCCCAAAATATGTCACAACAGAATGGTAACCGGGGGCATTACTTCATAATACAATAGCACAAACTATAAGAGAACGACCTCTAAATAAGTCGTTTGAAAAGTAACCTCGTTGATTTGATTGAAATAAATAAGTTATAACATTTTCCCCAATAATTTGCATCAAGATGAAGACTTAAATTAGTACAACGAGAAATGATAGTTTGTATGCATAAAGAAATCCATGAATGTATTCTTAAAAAGTTTAGACTCCAATGCACATCAAGAACGTCATGCAGCTTATTCACCTGAGAAATACATGCTTAAAAGTGTCAACATAAAGTTGGTGAGTTCATAGGTTTATGTATATGTAAATGTAGGATCGCAAGAGTTTAATGTGTGAAATAATGTAACACATACAAAATCACAAAATGTAATTACGATTGCCCTAAGCTCATGACGCTGAAGCTACAACTATGTATGTATACATATTTATGCACTAATGTACCCGTGTAGATGTTCAACCCTCAACATTTAAAATCTGATATGGTATAGGTCCGTTAGTTCGGTCGTCCGAAGCTAGTAAGCATGACTTACCCGAATGGGGATGTCAATCCCAAATAGGTCTATTTATAACACACTCGCTTACACAAAGTAATTAACAGTTCATGATACCATGCATAATGGGTTATCGCTACTTAGACAACTCGTAATATGTTTAAAATAGTACTTGCGTCCAAATGTAAAACAGTGCATGTATCTCACCTCGAGATTTGTAAAGTATTGTTAAACAAGTAAAGCAGAGCTATAAACCCACCTTAAGTGATGGAAGTGATTTTAGAAAAATCAACAAGGAATGTGTTCGATAAGGACCAATATGCAACCTATTTAATTATAGGTCGATTTAGAATAACGCATGTAAATATAAAATAATGCACTATATTTTATCGTGTTATATCACCACCTAATAGTTTTAGTCTTAGTTTTTAAATCAAAATAATGATTTCGTTAAGTTTACCACTTTTATTATTTTTACAATGACAATATATGTATAGTCTAGTTAATTTATAAAATAATATTTATAAAGTTTAAAACGCGTATAAATATTATATAAGTGATACTATATTATTTCCTAAGGTTTTTATAGTCCAAACGGACCCGAAAACATCCGAAAACCCAAATTACTATTCCTAACAGCAACATGCATTTGTGAAAAGTGCAGGAAATTTCACGTCATTGTCCAAAAAATAGTCCAAGTTTGATTAAGAATAACTATTCCGTTTTACAATTTCGGGCTTTAAAACTCGTATTGCTGTACCAAAAAATCATTTTGAGCAACTTTTTAGTTTTATACTTAAGCCGGTTAATTACAAAAATTGTTTCTGCCAGATTATATACAAAAAAACTGCATTTACCGCCTTGTTTCAAATCTTGTTTTGACCATAACTTCTTCGTTTTACATTCGTTTTTCGAGATCTTTATATGCCCGGAATCGTATTGAGACGTACTAACATATTTTAAGGTTTTAACTCGTCGAAAAATCCCTATCCTACTATTTGGAACAGGCTGTTAATAAAGTTGTATTATACACTTTAAAACTATAATTTTAACATCATTTTTATAAAAACAACAACCTCTAACCTAACCACTTCAACCTCTTCCACAATCAACACATCCAAACTAACCTAATCCCATCCAACACTTCACATTATAATGAAATAACTTATAAGATAAATTAAGCTAGTTTATGAATAACAAACTTGACAACATGATTAATAATCATATAAGTAAGTAGTGTTCTTGATTTCTTTATAAATATTTATAAAAGTTTACTAGTTGGTGATATAACATATAATCATGATGTTTATGTGCAAAAGTAAATAATGTAAGTATGGAATCATGTATAAACAAAAATCAAGATGTATGAAAATCACAAGAGTAAGTAAAGTATGCTTACAAAGATTATGATCAAAAAGAAATCCTAGGCTTTGATTTTTAACCCAAAAACCTTATAAAACCCTAACTTGAAATGATGAAACCCTAACTTAATCCTTGAAACCCAAGCTTGAAACACATGGAACATCTTATATAACAACCTTAACAACACTAGTATGCTGAATATCAAGAAAATGGAAAGACAAATGAATTGATTTGTGGCTTTTGAGCTCTTTTTGGGTTATTGTGTGGGGGGGGTGGTGTGATAAGAGAAAAGAGAAGTTGTGTATTTTGCTAGTTATCAAATGAGATGTATTTTGCTAGTGTATGCATAAGTATATATAAGATAAATATCTAGGGAACAAGATATCAATCAACCTATGAAATATTAGGGGAGAGGCGTGGTCTTGTAAGAGATTGGAGAGGGGAGAGTGGTTGTGTAAGGAAGTTGATAGAAGTGTAAGAAAGACTTTGAAAAAAAATTAGATACTTGCACATGATAATATCTTAGCAAAATTTAGCAATTGTTTTGTGATTTTTATAAGGGTGGCCGGTTTGTATTGATAAAATAGGAGAGGAAAATGTTTAATTTTTTATAAGGTATAAGTATTGAGGATATTCTTAAAGGTGGTATAGTCTACATGTATGCATGCATGAAAGTCCATTACTGTCACACCCCGTAAATTCCCGGTTAGTATTCCGACCCACTCCGGTCATCTACTTTAAATTTTATACGTTACGTTTAAATCTGACAGTTTACCGGGGAACTAAACTGCGTAAAAACTAAAAAACGTCGTCGGACGCGTTTCGACATCGATTATAAATAAATTTAGGCTTAATATAATATATTTTAGCTTTCCTGAGTGTTTCGTGATTTTTAATCACTTCCGATATTAATTTTAGGGTTTTATCCTTTAAATTGCGTTTTTCGCGTTTTTGACCAAACGGAACCCCGAAAACTCAAAATCTTTTCGTGTAAACTCAAGTTATCGATAATATTATACCCTAAGCTTAAAAATTTCGTTCACCCTCATTCCCATACATATGAAGATGCCTAAAGCTAAGCCAAAACACTTTTGGTACTTGAAATTAAATCATCCTTAAACCACTAACTCAAATTTTGAAAATATTGCCATACTAATGAAAGAAAGTGACACTTTTGTATCCTAGCAACATGCATGCATGCAAGACTTTTCCACATCACATGTTACTTACACATTCTTACAACTTTGACTAGCAAATTTTGAACCATGATCATATCACTTGAACCTTGCTAGAAAAATTTGAGCCAATGGTCCCTTGTGACCCTATTCGGCCGAACCAAAGACCACACACACCCTTGGTGTGTGTTGGTCACATGTGGGCACTCATGAACCTTAAAACCCTAGCCATTTGCATATAAATACCAACACCTTCTCACACTTAGGTTATAACACATTTCACTAGCCACAAATTTTCACACATCTCTCTTCCCTCTCCTCCCTTGCTCACGGCACACACCCAACCCACAAACACACTTATAACTTTTGATTTCTAGCAAGATCCAAGTATTCTAAGTTCACTTCTAAGGTTATCTAAGGTAGATCCAAGTGTTGGTTGGTTATTTTTCAAAGATTTCAAGAATTATAAAAAGTTGGTTTGCAAATTAATTTTGGGGCTTATAGATCTATAGTTTGTGAGGTATAGATTCTAGTATTTTTGCTACATATTCTTCTGATTTGTAAGTTGTACATATCCTTATTTGGTTTTCATCATTATTTCTATAATCTATGTTTTGTTCATAAAGATCCATGTGTTTGTGTTAGTTTTACAAAAGAAATAAGTTAATATTTTGCCATCTTTTATAAAATGGAAGTAAACATTGTTACCAACTTTATGTTTATGTTTTTATATTATGTTCTTGGCGAGATTGAGGGTTGATGAGAGTTGCAACAATAGAGATTAGGGTGGATTAAAGTTTAAGTTTTGTTGTTGGTTGTTGTGAATAAAGATTAACCTTAGATATCACTAATATTTCATTGTTAGTTTTGTACGTATTTCGTAAAACAACCTTGCGGTCCGAATTATTTGTGTTTTGAGCGACTTAAAAATTTTTCCATTAGGCTAAAAGTAGTTTTTTGAAGAGCATAATTCGAATAGATAATTTTCACATATCATACTTTAAAATCGACTAAAACGACCAAGTTATGTCAAATGAAACTCAAAACATTTTTTTTGACAAAAATAGTTGAAGAGTGGTCTGTTGGGAATTGAAAATGGGGTTTCGGGCACTTTCGGACAATTTTGAATATTTTAAATGCAAGCGAAACATATAGAAATGTCAAGTAATTAATTAGAACAACTAAAAATGTCATGAAAGGATATTTGAGATAACGACCTTAATAAAAAGTAGGATTATTAAAAATGGTACGAATGGAACATTTAGGCGATTTAAAAACAAAGGATTAGCGGTTTAGAATGTTTAAAGTCTATTTGTAAAATATGAAACTAAAGAAAATAGGACGCTATTGACATTTTGAAACTAAAAAGATTCCTAAAAGGGATAAGTTTCTAAAAATAGTATCTTTTGCAAGTGTCGGGATTTAACTAAGGACAATGGCGAAGTTTTCCAAAGTCTTTAATACTTAAAACCCAAACACACTTGGTTGCATTAAATGCTAACACGGATGCTTTACTTTTTCTTGCCGAATGCAAGTCATACCATATTTACTCTAGTCGCGCTAGACCTCCTATATCTTCATCATTTGTTGTGGTTACGCTTATCCTTGCTAAGGTGAGTTTTAGATCCCCACGTTTAACTGATTTACAAATGCTTTATACTATGGGTGAGAAACATTGTTTCTTTTAAATTGGGACACAATTTCTTTACCAAGTTTTACATGTTATTGTTGCCTAAGTTGCCTTACAAACCTACTACTGCCAAATTATCAATGAAACTATTTATTTTCTCGACCGGAAGGACCGGTTGAGGAGCACGAGTAGTAAATAGATCTATGGGACTAATTATCCCTATCCGCTTTGGTTTCCACTTAAAAAGAACAAACGATATAATTCATGTCGATTATGCATTATGTGACTTGTTGGACACCGGTTAAGGGCAGTAAATACTAATGCGACAGGATGTAGCATCCCCTGTTGATTATTAGCTTCAGTGTCATGAGCTTAGCGCAACAATAAATACTTTTTATGTGATGTTGTATCTGTTATAGTAGTCGCACACGTTTTGAAACCTTGTGGTCCACTCTTGTATTAACTTAAACTATGAATTCACCAACAGATAAATATCTAGGGAACAAGATATCAATCAACCTATGAAATATTAGGGGAGAGGCGTGGTCTTGTAAGAGATTGGAGAGGGGGGAGTGGTTGTGTAAGGAAGTTGATAGAAGTGTAAGAAAGACTTTGAAAAAAAATTAGATACTTTCACATGATAATATCTTAGCAAAATTTGGCAATTGTTTTGTGATTTTTATAAGGGTGGCTGGTTTGTATTGATAAAATGGGAGAGGAAAATGTTTAATTTTTTATAAGGTATAAGTATTGAGGATATTCATAAAGGTGGTATAGTCTACATGTATGCATGCATGAAAGTCCATAACGCGAAACGTAAACGTTTACCTAAAGTATAAAAATAAAATACAAAAAGTTATAAATTATCTTCGTAATAATTATATAACACTTGTTTGACGTAAACTTTTATTTTTTTAATGCTGATTTACGTTAATTGTTAACTTTTAGTTTACGCGATTTAACTTAACGGTTGAAATTAAAAGTAAATGCGCAAAAATTCAAAGTAAATAGTTTAAGTTTATGAATGTAAAATTACCTGAAATTATGGGTGTCATAGTCTTTCCCTTTTAAAATAGCTTTGTCTCCAAAGCTCAAGTCGTGGCATTTGACGAAGGTGCGGGGTCGGCGAAAAGGTACGGATACTTCTTCTGAAATTGATTCTCGCGCTCCCACGTAAACTCTGGGCCTCTCTTAAAGTTCCATTAAACCTTGATAATAGGAATGCGGCTTTGCTTCAACCGCTTGACCTTTCGGTCCATAATTTATACGAGTTCTTCAACGAAATGCAACTTGTCAAAAATATGGATCTCGTCCAACGGAATTACGAGCGATTCATCGGACAAACACTTCTTCAAATTAGACACGTAAAACGTGCTATGAACCCTGCTTAATTGTTGTGGAAGTTCGAGTCTGTAAGAAATGGTTCCTACTTTCGCTAATACCTTGAAAGGTCCGATATACCTCGGGTTCAACTTCCCCGTTTGCCAAATAACCTATTTCTAAGGTGAAACCTTCAACGTGACTTTGTCTCCCACTTGAAATTCTAAAGGCTTACGCCTCACATCGGTATAACTTTTTTGACGATCATGCGCGGCTTGAATTCTGCTTTTGATTTGTACGATCTTCTCGGTAGTTTCATGAATAATTTCTGGGCCAGTGAGCTAAACATCTCCGACTTCGGCCCAACAAACAGGTGATCGACACTTGCGACCATAGAGTGCTTCAAATGGTGCAACCTTGATGCTAGTATGATAACTGTTGTTGTATGAGAACTCTACTAGCGGTAAATGCTTATCCTAACCATTTTTAAAATCTATTACGTAGGCGCGTAACATGTCTTTAAGAGTTTGAATGGTTTTCTCGCTTTGACCATCGGTCTGTGAATGGTAAGCCATACTCATATCCAAACGAGTACCCAAAGCTTTCTGGAGCGACTGCCAGAAATACGATGTAAGTCTGCTATCACGGTCAGAGATGGTAGAGACCGTCACTTCATGCCTTGAGACCACTTCTTTCAAGTAAAGTCTCGTTAATCTATCCATCGAATTAGTTTCCTTCATTAGCAAAAAGTAAGCAGACTTGGTAAGATGGTCAACAATCACCCAAATGGTATCATAACCGCTTGATGTCTTGGGTAGCTTTGTGATAAAATCCATAGTGATTTTCTCTCATTTCCGTTGAGGTATCTCAGGTTATACTAACAAACCAGATGATCTGGTTTTTGGTGTTCAGCTTTGACCTTCGAGCATGTCAAACACTTGCTGACATAGGTGGCAATATCTGCTTTCATGTTGGGCCACCAATACAATTTCTTCAGGTCATGGTACATCGTGGGGGAACCCGGATGGATTGAATATTTCGACTTATGCGACCCTTGCATAATCAAAGCTCTTAAGTCACCAAAGCATGGTAACTAACTTATGTTTTTCAAACATAACGTTCTGTCTGCACGGGGTTTAAGTTTTTTGATCATACCCCCTAAGTCATCAGTTTTGATATTTTTTGCTTTCCTTGCCTCGACTTGAGCGTTCATAATTTACACAAGAAGATTCAAACCAATAGTCATAACTAATGTTCGAACTCGTAATAGCTTGATCTGTTCTTTTCTGCTCAAAGCATTTGTTACGATATTTTCCCTCTCCAGGGTGATAACGAATCTATACCTATGATGGCGTCACAACTACTAAGTCCTATGGTATTACGTCGACGTTGAATAGGTGATTTAGTATATTCCTTAATGGCGAGTAAACTTGTTAGCGGATTGTCCTAGGGTGACTAGTGATGAGTCTTGACTTTTTGACATAGGATTTAGTGTAAAATGATGTCAACTCTATGTGGTAAGGTGGTGTAAAGGTCTACTTAGCTACTATAATTACTAATTCAGTTTCCCGTGACAAGCATGTTTTATGGATACGCACAAAAAAAATTGTTTTTTAGGGATATAAGTAGAATCTTACTTTTGACAAAAGTTTTAAGGTGACTACTCCTAGCATAGCATGGTTCTTCCTGAATTAGACATAGGTGATTAGGCTATGAATAATTGAGGACTAACGATGAAGTGCTCAATTTCGTCAAACTAATGTTATGCATAAAGCAGTATCAAAATAGTTTTATAGTGTGATAAATTAATTCACAAAATGGAAACAAGGTAGTTTATAGGATGACAACAAAATGGTTTGTGAGATAACCGTAAGGTGGTTTATAAGACAATAGCTAAGTAGTTCATGGGGTGATAGTAAAAAAAATTATGTGATGAAAACAAAAAAGTTTCATAAGGTAAAAACAAAATGATTTGTAAGACGATAGTAACGTGGTTTTTAAGATGATAGCAAAATAGTATATAAGATATCAAGAAGACAGTTCATAAGATGGTGGAAAGAAAATTGTAAAAATGATGGTAACTTTGTTTATAAAATGATGGCGAAATAGTTTTTAGTATACAAAACAAGAGTTGAGTAGTTTATAAGTAATGGTAAATTGGTTTATAAGGAGATAGCGAATCTGTTTATAGATGGTAGCAAAATAGTTTATGAGATGGAAGCAACTTAGTTTGTAAAATGATAGCGAGTTATTTTATATATTATGGTAAATTTGTTTATGAAATACCAGTGAAATAGTTTATAAGTGTTAGCAAAATTTTCATAAGGTGATGGTAAAACAAATTTTTTTTATGGTAACAATAAAATAAGTTATTAGGTAATAAAAAATAGTTTATGTGATGGTAAGAACATAGTTTATAAGGTGGTATTTTACTAGATGATAGTAAAATAGTTTATAAAGTAAGGGTTTATTAACCGATAGTAAGATGATTTATTAATGATAGTAAGACAGTTTATTAACGCTAGTGGGAATAGTTTATAAAGCGATTGTGGAATAGTTTATAAGATGTTAGTTCATTTGACGATAATAAGATAATGATTAGTAAAATAGTTTATCATGTGGTGGTGAAATGGTTTATAATGTAGTTGTAAAAATGCTTGAAGGGTTATAATAGTTTAGGGAGTAGCTTGCATAAATAAATAGAGTTAAAGTAAAATCGACAAGGTTTTCACGACACATAAGTTAAATAGACAAATTCCTATAGGAAATAGAGTCTAGGAAAGTTTCCGCTTAGGTTTCACTAGGTAATACGGGAAGGTCTCTCCCTAAACATTAACCATATTTGCCATGACACTAGAGTCTCCACAAGTTTTTCCTTTCCATTGCTTGTTCACTTGGTTCTGGTTCTTCCTTTCTAAACAACCATTCTTGTAATGTCCTATCCTTCCACACTCATAATAGGTAACTTCAGCTTTTTGTTTTGCCACCGAGGGCCTCGGCTTCGCTCTCGAGACTAGGGTCCTACAATCTCTAACTTGATGACCAACCCGCTTGCAATTGCTACATTTTGCTTCACACGGGCCAGTGTGGTGAAACTTACACTTGCTATACAATGGTAGATTTCCAGCTTAGCTATTCTTGTTGCTTGGCTCAGCAGTGTGTGCTATAATCACTTTATGTCCTTTGTTTTGGCTAGAACTTTCACCATGGTCACCTTCATACTTCCTTTTGTTGCTAGCATTCTATGCTACCTTGTCGTCCTGTCGTTCGACCCGGTTTATTAAGTCGCGAGCCACGTGGGTCTTTGCCTTATAAATAGCAATAGTCTCGATAGCATCAGTCACTCGTTGGGCTACAATTTGCTCGATTTCCGCCAAACTCATCCCTTGATTCATAGTTGACATTGTTTCCTAAATATCACAAGGAAAAATAATATATAATGAGATTTCATCCAAGGTAAAATCACGATATGCAATGAGAATAACGTATATGTAAAGCGAGACCACAACACGCAGAGGTATAAGACAAAAAACCATGGCATAAATAAATCAACGTCATAAAATAGCATAATCATAACCAACAATGTTGGTTAATACTTAATACATTGTTTTATATAAATAAAAGAGTACAAGTTTTTCATTAACGCTACCAACCGAGTACCACTCAAGTTTAGTAGGATACAATCTAAAAGAAGCTACAAATGACACTAATATATCTGTCTATGACCAAGGTGCCTCTCAAGATCCCAAAAGATAGCCTCTATGTCATGCGCTCGACTCCGTAGCTCAGCCATCTTAAATCTGTCGGTCACCCAAAACTCCCGTAACTCTCTAACCTCTTGATTAACATACAATGCTTGAAGCTGTGACCGTGTGATCATGCCTATTACGGTCCTAAGTGACTCTCGAGTAACCACATCGTATTGCTCTAATGATCCAACTCTAGCACGCAGGGTCTCTATGTCATCCCCAACTGACTCAATATACTCTGGTGGTGGTGGTACTGCTGCTGATGGTGGTGATGGTAATGATGGTATCTCTGATGGAAGTAGTGGATGACAAGTGGATGGTGATGCAGTTGTTCATCGATCCATGGCTTCTTTGTAGCCTAGTGGCATCGAGATCTCCTTTCCCAATCGACGGGCAAAGGCAGGGCTAGTAGGTAGAGGTCGGGTAGGTGGTGGATGAACAACTGATGTCGAAGCAGTCTAGGTGTGGAGTGACTCATTAGTCTCACTCAGATCCTCGTCTGATGAGTCGTCACTAGAATCTAGTGGGCAGCCATACAAAGCCATTGTGTGATCCGGTGATGGTGGTGTGGGTATAACGGGTAAGGTAGTAATCTTATTGCCAGAATCGGATATGATGACAAACAGAGCAAATACCCCGGCACGTGGTGTAGTAGCATGAAAAGGTGTGGGACGAGGTGTGGTCATAGTGTTGTGACAATCCAAGGTTTTTATACAAGTATAGTTTATAAGACAAGTGTAGAAATATACGAAAGATAGGGTAAGCACATATATAAATCATGTAAGCAAATAGTGTATGCACATGAAAAGTTTTATGTGATGCAATGTTTGTGAAACGGTTATAGTCCAGGTAAAAATATATGACCTAGTTCTCTATAACCTTGGCTCTAGATACCAATCTGCAACACCCCCAAAATATGTCGCAGCGGAATGGTAACTGGGGGCATTACTTCATAATATAATAGCACAAGATATAAGAGAACGACCTCTAAATGAGCCGTTTAAAAAGTAACCTCGTTGATTTGATTGAAATAAATAAGTTATAATATTTGTCCCAATAATTTGCATCAAGATGAAGACTTAAATTAGTACAACGAGAAATGATAGTTTGTATGCATAAAGAAATTCATGAATGTATTTTTGAAAAGTTTAGACTCCAATGCACATCAAGAAAGTCATGCAGCTTATTCACATGAGAAATACATGCTTAAAAGTGTCAACATAAAGTTGGTGAGTTCATAGGTTTATGTATGTATAAATGTAGGATCGCAAGAGTTCAATATGTGAAATAATGTAACACATACAAAATCACAAAATGTAATTACGATTGCCCCAAGCTCATGACACTAAAGCTACAACTATGTATGTGTGCATATTTATGCACTAATGTACCCGTGTAGATGTTCAACCCGCAACATCCAAAATCCGATATGGTATACGTCCGTTTGACAAGTAAGCATGACTTACTCGAACGGGGATGTCAATCCCAAATAGATCTATTTATAACACACGCGCTTACACAAAGTAATTAACAGTTCATGATACTAGGCATAATGGGTTATCGCTACTTAGGCAACTCGTAATATGTTTAAAATAGTACTTGCGTCCAAATGTAAAATAGTGCATGTATCTCACCTCGAGATTTGTAAAGTATTATTAAACAAGTAAAGCGGGGCTATAAACTCACCTTAAGTGGTGGAAGTGATTTTAGAAAAATCAACAAGGAATGTCGTCGATAAGGACCGGTATGCAACCTATTTAATTATATGTCGATTTAGAATAACGCATGTAAATATAAAACAATGCATTATATTTTATCGTGTTATATCACCACCTAATAGTTTTAGTCTTAGCTTATAAATCAAAATAATGATTTCGTTAAGTTTACCACTTTTATTATTTTTACAATGACAATATATATATATATATATATATATATAATCTAGCTAATCTGTAAAATAATATTTATAAAGTTTAAAACGCGTATAAATATTATATAAGTAATACTATATTATTTTCTAAGGTTTTTATAGTCCAAACGGACCCGAAAATGTCCGAAAACCCAAATTACTATTCCTAACAGCAACATGCATTTGTAAAAAGTGCAGGAAATTTCATGTCATTGTCCGGTCCAAGTTTGATTAAGAATAACTATTATGTTTTACACTTTCGGGCTTAAAATCGTGATACTTTACCAAAAAATTATTCTGAGCAACTTTCTAGTTTTATACTTAAGCCGGTTCGGACTCGAAAGAGGTCAAAATTAAAAAAACTGTTTCTGCCAGATTATATACAAAAAAATTGCATTTGCCGGTAATGTTTCAAATCTTGTTTTGACAATAACTTCTTTGTTTTACATCTGTTTTTCGAGATCTTTATATGCTCGGAATCGTATTGAAACGTACTAACATATTTTTAAGGTTTTAACTCGTTGAAAACTCCCTATCCTACGGTTTGGAACAGGCTATTAATAAAGGTGTATTATACACTTTAAAACTATAATTATAACCTCATTTTTACAAAACAACAACCTCTAATCTAACCGCTTCAACCTCATCCACAATCAACACATCCAAACTAAGCTAATCTCATCCAACACTTCACATTATAATGAAATAACTTATAAGATCAATTAAGCTAGTTTATGAATAACAAATTTAATAACATGATTAATAATCATATAAGTAAGTAGTGTTCTTGATTTCTTTGAAAATATTTATAAAAGTTTACTAGTTGGTGATATAACATATAATCATGATGTTTATGTGCAAAAGTAAATAATGTAAGTATGGAATCATGTATAAACAAAAATCAAGATGTATGAAAATCACAAGAGTATGTAAAGTATGCTTACAAAGATTATGATAAAAAAGAAACCCTAGGCTTTGATTTTTAACCCAAAAACCTTATAAAACCCTAACTTGAAATAATAAAACTCTAACTTAATCATTGAAACCCAAGCTTGAAAACACCTTGGAATACCTTAGATATCAACCTTGAACACACTAGTATGCTTGAAATATCAAGGAAATGGAAGACAAATGGGATTGATTTGTGGCTTTTTGAGCCGTGGGTGGTGATGGAGAGAAAGGGAGAGTTTGTGTGATGTTGCTAGTTATCAATTGAGATGTATTTTGCTAGTGTATGCATAAGTATATATAAGATAAATATCTAGGGAACAAGATATCAATTAATCCATGAAATTTAGGGGGAGGGGCGTGGTCCTGTAAGAGATTGGAGAGGGGGAGGATTAGTTGTGTAAGGAAGTTGAAAGAAGTGTAAGAAAGATTTTGAAAAAAAAAAACTAGATACTTGCACATGATAATATCTTAGCAAAATTTGGCAATTGTTTTATGATTTTTATAAGGGTGGTCAGTTTGTATTGATAAAATGGGGGAGGAAAATGTTTAATTTTTGATAATGTATAAGTATTAAAGTTATTGGTAAAGGTGGTATATTAAAGTTATTGGTAAAGGTGGTATAGTTTACATGCATGCATGAAAGTTCATAACGCGAAACGTAAACGTTTTACGTAACATATAAAAATAAAATACGAAAAGTTATGAATTATCTTCGTAATAATTATATAACACTTGTTTGACGTAAAATTTTATTTGTTTAATGTCGGTTTACGTTAATTGTTGACTTTTGATTTACGCGATTTAACTTAAAGGTTGAAATTAAAAGTAAACGCGCAAAAATTCAAAGTAAATAGTTTGAGTTTATGGACGTAAAATGACCTAAAATTGTGGGTTGTCACATGTACATGATATTTGAGAATTTGAGAACACTCCAAATGAGGTTTAGACTTAGAGAGGAGCAAAAACAAATTCTCTCATTTTTCTACAAAACGCCAACTCAAATATTTTATCAAACGCCTCTAGCCAAGGCCGAAACTTCTTTCTAAACCTAGTGTGATCATATTTTCAACATACCAACAAGCAAAAGTATTCATTTAACCTTAATCTGGATTTACGTTGTTCCTAATCACGTAACGGGTTTTACTTCCTTATTGGTCAAACTAAGTCAAATGTCACTTTGCGTAAACGTATCTTTCCCGTTATGGGATATGCTTTACTAAAGATGCAAAGCACTTAGCTTGTTTGCATCAAGATGATTAGTGACCAAATCCATTGTTGATTATCGTGGATTAATGTCTAAATGACTAAATGAGTTTGTGGTATTTGGAGATTAATTATACTATGAGTTTTCTCATCTCCTTACCTGTAAATGTTTTATAAACTCACATGTATTTCTCACATGTATAAGTCCACACTTCTTCTACACAATCCTACAACCCATTCCTCATAATCATTTTTTCACCCTTCTTACCCAACAAATGATTTCATCTCTTCCACACACACTCTAAACACCTTCTTCCTAAACAATCTGATAATTACATATGCCCACTCTTTTCTCTCTTATTATCAATGTGATTATAAACCCAAACCAATCCTTTGATTTCATCCCTATCTTCATATTCTTCATCTTCAAACCTTCACTCACATAAGCCTTTACTAAATAATCCCCAAATCTCATCCTCAATACGCCAACTCACATTCCATTACGTAATGCACCTTCCTTGTACTTGTTGTACCTTATGTTCCTTTCATTCCCAACCAAGGATCCTTCGTATCGTATCAAAACATTCTCCACCACATATCCACTATTTATCTTCTTCTCCATAACATTTGAATTTCACACACACTTCATCATCCTCACCCTTGATCAAGCCACTTCATCAATCCAAGTTCCCACACTATTTTCTCCATCCTTGGATTGATTTCAAATAAACACAACAAACACACCTTCTCTTCTACCCTTGATCAAGCCACCTCATTAATCAAATATACCTTATTATCTTCTCAACCCTTGGATTGGGCTCTCATCTTAAACAAACACACTTCCTCTCACAAACATTCACTTCTCACTCACACAACAAACATACCTCTTTCTATCTACCATTGAACTTGCCACTTCACCAGTCAATCTTATCTCTCCTCTTCACATCCTCACCATCCATTTTAAAACAAGATCAATAGGCTCCCTTGATGTATCGTTTAGTATAGGTAATTATATTATCAAGTTTTACTATTTATATTATGCTGCCTTTACCTATTAACTAACACTAACGGGCAGTATACCCGATCGATTGTAGGTTCGTTGGTAAGTAGGACGTCGATCATTAAGAGTGACCGTTAATACTTAATCTACTAGTATTCTAATTATCTAAGTTAAATTTAATTAATCCTAATTAAACCTAAACTAACGCAAATAAAGAGGTTCAGCCCGAGAGACTGGCACGAGTTTTAGTTTAATCTAAACTAATAAAAAGATAAATGATACAAATAACACACGCAAGCAGATAAACAAATGATAAAGAAGAGTTAAAGCACTAATGTAAGCAAAACGTATTAACCAAGTTTATTTAAATAAAATGTATGAATTGTCTATGTGTGCAATGATTGTACTACTTTCGTTGGTGGTATATCATTCCACAGTTAGGTGGTACTTTTCCCAAAACTCTAGGTTTATATAATGGTTAATCCTGTCACAATCAACCAAACCCGCATAAAGTTCACACAATTGATTATAATCTATCTAGGTGACAATATTGAAACCTAGCATCGAGGATTTACCAACTTATGGCCTAATAGTTATCTATATACTAGTAGTCTATAATCCACTTAACTACCAAAGAAAACAGAACATTATTTATAGTCCTAAGATACCTTAGTCTATCATTCACTTAACCAAAAGTAGAAACATGATTTTACTTATAATCCTATTGATCTAGTTATATAGATAAGCAATATTGAGTATCTATCCTAAACTCTAGCCTATAGTCTACATGTAACACCCCTAAAATCCGATAGCAGCGGAAGGTAACCGGGGGTGCTACTTCATAGCACAAAGTACAAGCTACAAAAAATGACCTCTAAATAAGACGTTTTGAAAAGTTACACATTCGATATATTTAAACATCAGAGTTTACAAAGAGAGGTTCCAACAGTATTACATTACATAAATGTTTTTAAAGAAAATTATCGAATGGTAACGATAATGCATAGCCTTCAAAATATGTCGTGCGACTTCCTTCCAAGCTAACATCTTAAGGACCTGAGATAAACATGCTAAAAATGTCAACAACAATGCTGAGTGAATTCATAGGTTTGATTATAAAGCAGTGGACCACATAGGTTTGTAAATAAAGTAGTTTTCAAGCAAACCAAGTAATGTTATAGAAATAAATATGGTGCTTTAACGAGCAGTCTAGTGGATCACAAGATTTCAAGTATTAGTTGACTATTAAAACACATTCAAGAGTCGAAAGCATGTATTATTATGCTAAGCTCATGATACTGAAACCTTAACGTTACATGCAAATCCTATCCAGATTTGTGCCTCGAAACTGGATGTTCTGCCAAACACCCGAGTATTTACTCAAATGTTAAATGCGTCCGTTTGACATGGTATTAGTTATTGCATACCCAGACGGGGATTGTCAGTTGATGTGTCGTTGTGTAGGTGTTATTTTATGTATCAAGTTTTACTATTTATTCTATGCCGACTATACCTAAAAACAACACTTTAACGAGCATTGTACCTGATTAATTGTAGTTTCGTTGGTAAGTAAGGTGTCGATCACTAAGAGCGAGAGCGTTAATTCCTAATTCTATTAGTATTTTAGTTATCTAAGTTAAACCTAAAACTAATGCAAAAGGGGGGTTTCAGTTTGAGAGACTGGCATGGTTTTGTGTATCTAACCTAAGGTTTTGATGACAAGTAAAGCAATAAACACACACAAGAAGACAAGAAAACGATAGAGAAGCGGTCGAGAACTAATGTAAGGAAAACGTATCAACCATGAATAATCCGATAAAACGCAGGTTTGTTTATTAGTGCAATGATTGTCTTATCTCGAATGGCATATCACTCTTAGACTTAGGCGGTACTTCTTCCTAAGACCTAGATACGCTAATTCTGTCACAATTAGACGCATCCGCATAAAGCTTCCTTATGTTGATTATAATCTATCTTAGGATCTAAGTAATGTTGCTCTTCCTAAACCCTAGCTCATGGAGACTTTACCCACTTACTGCTTAATGGCTCTTTATATACTAGTAGTCTACTGTCCGAGTCCTTGATAAATGCTAAATTGTATATGTAAATTACCCGGGATTTTGCCAAATAAAAGAATTAAAATGCCAAAAGAATAGAAAAATGTGTGCTTTTGTGTTTATTGTGCATGAAAGGATAAAAAGGACAAAAAGAAGCAAAAACAGTCAAAAACCGACAAGGAACGAAAGAGACAAGAAAAAGAG